>OENT01000152.1:0-184518 GCA_900239685.1 Rotaria macrura
GCTACTAAAAGTACAGAATTTCGAAATAAAGTTGACATAAGAAATGAAGCTGAATATAAAGCTCATCTGTAGGTACGAAAGACAGAAAATTTTTATATCGTCATTTAGTATAATTCCTCTGTATTAGTAACAAGTGTTTCAAAATTATTCCGCAAGCGAAAAAAATTGGTAATCAAAATTTCATCACTGTAGTGATAGTAATTTTATTGTCAATAAATAATAATCAAAAATTATTAAGTATCTAGACTAGTAGCGGCGCCAGAAATTTTCTTGCGGGTGGGTTGAGCCCACCCAAGACCATCTGTGACGCTGCCACAAAAGATTGTGTTAAGGGCTTCTGAAAATTTTCAGGGTGGGCTCAACTTCCTCTCGGATGGGCTGAGTCCACCCGAACCCAACCCTCGCGCCGCCACTAAGCTAGACTACAACATAAGCATTTTTGGACATTTTGAGAAATGAACTTTTCAAAAAATGATAGTTTGAGTTAAGAAAGAAGAACCATTTCTGCGATTATAGAATTACACTGATAGATTTTATTGTAAACCAATTCATAGTATGAAATTTACATGTGTGCAAATTAAAATTGGATCGACTTATTATCTCGCATGTAACATAATTACACAGTTGTGATTCTGCATTTTGTTCAATATTTTGTTTCCCATATTTGAGTCAAAACTCATTCTTTTTGTTACGACTTAATGAAAAAAAAACGCTAAATGTAGAGTAAGAAGTCTTAGAAGCAGCGCTATTGTTTGAAAAGAGTAAATCCCAATAATAGACGGTCGAAATTTTCTGTCTTTTGTACCTACAGACGAGCTTTATATTCAGCTTCATTTCTTATGTCAACTTTATTTCGAAATTCTGTACTTTTAGTAGCGCCAAGATAATTTTTACTGATCTTGAATATTTTCCCATGCATTTTCTATTGTGTGATGGAATAAGGAAAGAAGAATAGCTGGAGTGATGGAATAAAGTTACTCGACATTATTACATCACGTGAAAAGTTGATTCTTTTTCATAAAAAAGATATGAAAATTACATTTAAAAGTAGTGAAAAGGACATGAGTCGATAGAGCTCAACGTGATGAATCTAATGACCAGAGTTTCAATGAAAAAAGTGAAGTTTTTCAAACTGAAAACAGGTTTTTTTCGTGAGCTCCATGTATTTTTGCTGGAGTGATGTAATTAGGAATAGAGCAGAACGGAACAAAAAAGAGAGTAGGTCTCTTTGTTTTGATCACTCCTTCCTCATATCTTATTGTTGTTTGATCAAAAATATATGAATCGATAGAGAAATGTTTTGTCTATTCCGGATTCAAAAAATTATTTGAAACAGACATCGGCAAGTTGATATATTTAAAGTTCTTTTGAAGATTTCAATTTGGTGATGGAATTAGGGACGACCACTCTATACAACTTGAATGTAGCATATTTGTTTTTTGTTATTTTCTTCTTCCATTTCTTTGATGATCACTTGAACAGTAGCATAGGTTATCAATCAAAATAACTAGAAAATGATCAGTTTCCATTTGAAAAAACAAAGAATATTTACATTTTGCATTTTTCTTCTCGTGGATCATCTGGTATGTTTTTAAACTTGATGTAAATGTCAACAAAACAATAGAATATTCTATATTCTCTTTTATCTTTCTAACAGCAAAGATGATTTCCTCGATAATTACGTCATTTGAAATATCAAAATGACTGTTCAAGTCTAATCGAATTGAAACTAATTTAATTATGCCTACGAACACCTTTTCACATGAATTCAGAACCTCATGAAGAGTGATCCTGTCAGTATTGTTCATATTAGGTCTGAAATCGGTTCGATTTGATATTTTCTTGGTTCGGTTTCAAAATAAATATGAATCAATACCATCTAACTATAATATTATAATACGTTACTTGTAAATTATACATTTAAGTGAAGTAAAAAAGTTGAATACTTCTGTAGTTCCTTGCCAATTGTTTTGTGAATGAACAATCATTTAAAGTGATTTTATACTCCCATTCAGTGCACAATTTTACGGTCTACATTTTCTTATGCAAGTATCTATTCTAATATCAAAGTATTAAATAATTATTAGCTATTAGCAAAACTTTGGTTTGCTTTCAACTTGCAACTACCGCATTAATATTTGAAAATGGTCCATCTTACTTACATCTTGCAAGTGTTTTCAGTGTTCGATAGTCATCGTTCTCCTTACTTTTAAATTTTCCAAATGGAATAGAATTTTGAATCTGTAACAAGCACTCAGTTTTGACAAGTAAGACTTGTTTCTAAAAAAAAATTCAATTTATAGTTAAGTACTCTTTTCAAATGTTACAACATTTTGAAAATTACGAACTGTAAAATCATAGAAAATCGCTGGAAATTATAATCTAAATTACTTCTTAAAACGGAGGGCTCTATACGACCATAGCGTAGAAAGTTGCTCAAAAAGTAACAACCTTCCATTTGGAAGCAAGAAATCGTACTTTTCAAAGCAAGATGCAAGTAAGATGGACTATTTTCAAATATTAATGCGGTAGTTGCAAGTTGAAAGCAAACCAAAGTTTTGCTAATAGCTAATAATTATTTAATACTTTGATATTAGAATAGATACTTGCATAAGAAAATGTAGACCGTAAAATTGTGCACTGAATGGGAGTATAAAATCACTTTAAATGATTGTTCATTCACAAAACAATTGGCAAGGAACTAAAGAAGTGTTCAACTTTTTTCTGCTGAAGGAAATTGTTTTTTTCGTGTAATAATTATCACAATTTCTACATATTCTAAAAATGATTTGAATCTCAGTTTCGTATGCTTTTCTGAGGACTATCAGTATTACTAATTGGATGTATGCAATAACTTAACTTTAAGGAATAACCTAGAAAATAAAAAAGTACTGAAGTGTGTTAGGTCAATTTAATTTTGAATTGGTTCCCAGAAAAAGTACACGAACCGATCGCATTACTACTTCATATTGTTAGCAACATTTTAGATGAACTTTCGTCATAGAATGTAATTTCATCAAGATTGACAAATGTTTATTAATATCTGCTAAGATTCTATTCTGGGAAGGAACAGCAACCAAGTTGTACGATCTTGACGAGTTCGTTTCAAATTCATTTGAAGTATGTTATTTAGAGTCAGTATGAGAGTTATGTCAGTACGATGATCTCACAGTTTTAACCTTTCATGATGATAACTTCATCAGATTTGACAAGAAACAAAATAAATAGACAGATGACATCTATTAACAAATAGAAAACAGAACATTTATGCTCATAGAAAATTCTTGCATGTTGACAAGTTTGACTTCATAGAATTCTTCATAAAGATTTGAACGATTGCAGACAAAATGCAATATAGTCACGATTCATTTAGGTTTGATTCTGTAAAATGTCTTTTTTCTCAATCATATTTGTTTTTGGTAAACTTGCTGTATATATTTTCAATTGACTCACAGTTACCAAATGTCTAGGAAATATTTTTCTTCCCACACGAAGATGAGATCAGGAGATTTCACGGTGAGCTCTAAAATTCAAACCATATTTGAATATTTTAAAGAAGTCAATCAAATCAATATTTAGAGTTACGGAAAAAAATTTTCATCAATGAAAACCCTCTATTGAACGAGTCATTTACTAACCAGAGACTGCATTTGTATTTTAACACTGCGCCAACGAAGATAAATCTATTTCATTTAGAATTATGCAAAGATGTTCAGAAAAATCTCGACGTAGCCTAAAATTTCAGAATCGAAATTTGTTATTGTTTTGGATTTGATTCTCTACTAAGAGAAAACTCCTCTGAGCATATTTCTGTAGAGAGCATCGAACGCCTTTTCATTTATCGAAAATAATTTGATATAAATTTATGTAAACCGATGTAAGTTTCAACAAGATTCATTTTCTTAAAATATGTTGGTTTTTATTCTGGTAAAGTCTCATCACCGGCCAATGATCGAATTCCTCGATGCTCAATTTTATTCAAAGGTGAACAACATCAATCATGCAAGAATATGAATCGAAATTCTTGCACTGAAAAGAAATGTAATAATCAGTCAATCTAACGAAAATCACCAGTAATGATTCACCACTGATAAATACCAATATCGACTTTCTAAAACCGTATCCGATACGCTCAACTAATTCTATTCTAATTTTCCTAAAAATTTTGATGAAATTTTCATTCTCACTCTCAAATAGAGTTTGTCAGATTGGATCTAGGTCAGAAAATTATGCTTGATTGATAGAATTTTCTCAATACTAACAAAACAAAACACGAAAATAGGTAGTCATACTTTCAGAGTATTCATCTGATTTGTATATGAGAGTATTACTCTACAGGTGGACTAGGTTTCGCTAGACATTTTCCTTTTTTTTTAGACAAGGCTCAACTGTTCAATACTGACGTCATGAGCATAAGTCTGACCATTTTCGTTTTGATAGACTCATAAAGTAGCGTCCTCTTTTCTTCCCATTCATATATACACACCTTTGCATTTGTATATTATTTATTTATTCCATGTGGTAAGTGTTATTTGTCGTATAAAAAGCCAATCGTGTATTTCATCTATTGGCTTCTAGAAACGAATCAAAAGAAAATGAGATCATTTCTATTTAAACTTGGCCGGCAGATCGAAGAATTATTTGACTTGTAAAATTATCTACAAAATCATTTCTACATATTGTTTATTTTTCCTTGAAGAATAGATTCAAGATCAAATGGCTGAATGGGGAAAAGGTGATCCACGTTGGATTGTCGAAGAACGTCCTGATGGTAAGAAAAATTCCAAAACTGACGAGAATAATGAACAGCCAATGTCATCTGTTTGCTATACTTATTTTTATAGCTACGAATCCTAACAATTGGCATTGGAAAGAAAAAAATGCCACGCAATGGTCGAAAGATAAATTGAATGAATTACTAGTAGGTCTTAAAATCGAAAACGAACAATTCACATGTGAAATAAAAGAATTAAAACGATGCGATGGTGAAGCATCGGCAAATAATCGAAAAGCTAAACTTGTTTTTCTTGTAAGTTGAAATTTCTACGAAAATTTCATGAAACAGAATACAACAAAGAAATCTTCTATAGTATGAATGGCAAATCGAAGGAAAATGGGAAGGATCGATTCGAACGGGTGAAAATCGAACAAAATTCGAAGGTGGATTTGAAGTTCCCAATCTATCAGATGAAAATGAAGTTCATGAGTTAACCATAACATTTTCGGTTGAAAAAAATAAAGGTGAAAAACTAAAAGAAATGATGATAAAACAAGGTGAACCAATCATACGGCAAAAACTTGGTGAATATATTCGTTTACTCAAAGAAGAATTTTCTCAAGGTCTTATTTTACCGACAAAAACTTCTTCGAATACTAATAATAGTAAAACAACACCAAAACAACCGTCAACATCGACAAATAAAAATCAAACAACAGAGTCAAAATCATCATCATCGAATTCAACATCATATGAAACACGCGAGTTAACTGTCGAAGATACATTCAAATGTAATCGATCCGAATTATTTCAAGTATTTACTGATATTAATATGGTACGAGCATTCACACAGAATAGTGTTTCAAAATATGATTCTCAGCAAGACGGACAATTTTCATTATTTGGTGATAATATAACAGGAACTTTTCTCGATATTGTACCTTACGATCGTATTGAAATGTTATGGCGATTTAAATCATGGCCAAAAGAACATTTTTCACACGTAACATTACAGTTTCTAGATGAAATTGATCAAACAAAATTGATTGTACAACAAACTGGTGTACCATCACAATTTTATGAGAATACAATGGTCAGTTACAAAAGAATTTGATTCTATCGACTTTAGTCTTGTTTTGTTTTATCATTCTGTGTTTTAGGAAGGATGGAAACGTTTTTATTTTGAAAGTATAAAATCAATATTTGGTTTCGGAGCTCGACTGCTTTAAATGATCATTAAAATAATCATCACTTCTATAGTTCAAATTTCGTTTCCTCTGTTTTCTTTTTTCAACATTCTTGTCTTTGTGTTGTCGATCCGTTTGAAATAAACACACCACATAAAATAATATTATTTTTCTTCCTGTTTACCGTTCGAATATTCAAGATTGTTCTAGAACATTCTAGAATTTTTGAATCACAGTTAAAGGCAAGAAAAACTTGTCGTGACGTATGATGCAAGAAGTTTGATAGATATGAAATATTTTTAATACTTTGTATCTGCTCTACTAAATTCTTTCTTTTTCCCGTTTATTGAAAACATCTTCAATACGATAAGATTCACTTCATTGAAAGTTGTTTATTAATAGTCATATTAACTAATCTAAAGCAATATACAGTTTCGTTTTCATACGATCAAAATATCTTCTTTTTGATGGAAAAACTGTTCGTGAAATCTCTACAGATTTTAAATATACTACCCGACGCAGTTATTCTTGATAACTACAGGGAATTAACATGGTGGTATCTGTTTTGGGACATACTTTTTCGACTTCTAATTCACATAGTCCTCCAGAGATGTAAGCAGAAAATAGGTTATGTTTTGCAATGAGATGTTCTTAGTTTATGGTCTCAACTAAGATGTTTGAAACAGAGAGAGAGAGAGAGCAAGGAAACTTAACTCTCAAGCAAAATTCATTATCATAGAACTTTGAATATCTTCATCATAGTCATGTGTATGCAATCATACAGCGTGAATCATGTAGATTTATCAAAATGATTTCAAATGCAAAAGATGATTTATCTTGCTTCATTGCTTCTATTTGATAATATTTATATACATGCAGTGAAAATTTATTGACAGTAATTAACTTATGAATGAAAATGAGTAAAGATTTGTATAACGATTAGCAATAGTAAATGCATTACATCTAAAATTTGACGTCGTCAAGAAAAATATTTTTTCCCAATCGAGCATCAAAATAGCTATTTCAATTGTCTAAGGAAAAACAATGTCAAGATTGGAACGAATGAAGAGGCGGGGGGGGGGGCACAGTACACCCCATGATTATTCTAAATCGGATCATTGGATACTTATTAACAATATACGCTATTCATCATTCAAGGAAGTTTTCATCGTTCTTCAGTCATTCTTTTTGATAATGGTACCAGAGAAAAAGATTGAATTACAATCCAGACGTTCACATTGATCTCTTCTTAATCCGAACGACTAACAAAGGAAATAGAATTACTTGTATACTAAATCATTGATCTGATGTTTTACAGAGAAAAAACAAAACCAGAAAGTATTTCATCAAGATTAAAAAAAAACGTCATCAGATTTGTTTTTCAATTAATAATTTATTAATTGAGAATGAGTCAAACAAAATCATACAAAGATATATGCATAGGGAAAAATTCATCAGCATGAACCTCTTAAAACAGATGATTGATAATCAGCCGTTCCATATAACTCAACACATTCATTTGATCTTGATAGATCTCATGAATTCTACATTCGATATTATTCTATGCTAATACTATCGATCAGATTCAACATAGTCTTTTTTTTTATTACATGCATATCATAAACATATAGAATTTCTTCATTCTACAAAACTAAAATCTGAACTAAGTGCAAGACAATAAATTGATCGAAAAATGAAGTTATCATTTATAATTTGTTTCGTTTAACAAGAAAAAAAATATTTGCATCTACATCGTTATCAATATTTCAACTAAAACCTCGCGCACAATATTTCTTCTTATGCCTTTAACTCGTTTAAATTCTGAACAAAAAAAATTCGATCGAACATTTCTTTCATCATTAAATTTTGATGACAACGGTTTAGAAATAAATCGTTTAACTTTAATATTTAATAAATTATGTCATAATAATACGAATCAATTATCACGTGAATATTTTCGTGATTTTGTTTCAACAATATTTGATCTTAATGATGAAACTATTGTCGAACGTCTATTTATATTATTTGGGCAAGGTGAAAAAACTTTATCATTAAAACAATTCTTATCATCGATGAATTTATTATTATATGCTACATATGATGAACAGACGAATTTTATTTTTCGTATATACGATGTTAGTGCCGACGGAAATTTACAACGTGACGAGTTATTTACATTTTTACGCAAAGATTTACTTATTATTAATGAAAAAGAAGATGCTGATATGATTCTACATGAATTTATAACACTACTATTTAAAAAATTTGATAAAGACCATGACGGTGTGATTAGTCTTGATGATTATAAACGAACATGTCAAGAGAATCCAACATTAATACAATGTTTTGGCCAAGTTTTACCACGTCAATTTCGAAAGCATATGGTTAAATCAATGCTCAATGGAAATATTCCGATTATATCGAAAAATGAAAAATATTTCAATTGAAAAATAAAATCTATAAATTATTAAAATCTTAGTGTATATAAATTTTTAAAAAAGTGCACATATGAAAATGAACAAAACAAAATATTGACGGAACCAGCCACGTGTCAGTTTTACTAAAACAAACAAACATTACTTTATTGAAATCGTTCTTTTTTTGTTTTCATCAATAAAATCACACTATAGATAACTTTTATATCAAGATTATTAATATAGAGCCTATAAGAAAAAGAAAATATAGATCATTGCGATGAAATGAGAAGAAGACTAGAAAGCACCAAAGGCACAGAGAAAAGGTACGGTGGTATGTATCAGTCAAACAGAATGAAAATGAAAAATACCGAAAGTAAAAAAACCGTAAATTAGAATGACCTAAACATTCCTAAGGAACTTGAGTATACGCTAAAGATATAATATGAAAATCAATAGAGATTTATACAGATTTCTGTACAGTTTTACTAATTTAGTATGTATACTTAAGCTCAATTGTAAATGTTTTCGATATTCATTTTTCCTTTCGTCATTTTTCTTTTTCACTAAATTTATACTAGTCCGCGAAAAATTACTTTTTCTTAAATGCACACCGATTTATGAATTGTTAGCATACAAATGGTTTTTTAGTAGATGACGATAAAGAATCATCTTCATTTGAACTTGAATGTTGTTTAGCACAAGACGATGATCCATAATCTGAATTGAATAAGCCTGGAAAATTATTATTATTATTATTATCAACACATAATTGCGGAGAGCGTAAACTATCTATTAATCGATCGAGACTACTTGAATTCATGTTAATACTTTGTTGTTGAGATTGTTGTTCGTAATTGACAAGATTATTTATTTGATCATCATTATGTGCTGAATTTGTAAGTATTGATGATGTTTGAAGAAAATGATTTGAATCATGTATACTATTCTGAATATATTCAAGTTGATTGGATGGAAGTGGTGGTATTCGTGTTTCAATAGTTGATGAAAGACAATTTGCATTGTCAAATACCTTCGATACTTGTTGTTGCTGTTGTGGTAATGCTATAGAATTAATTTGTGTAGATTGACAATTCACGGTATGGTTTGTGAATATAGTTTGAAGTTGTAGTTTTCGTTGTTCTAGGTGTTGAATTTCCTGCAAAAGATTCGAATATGTATTGGATGCTTTTTCAAATTCAGCATTAAGATTCGATAAAACGCTTTCACGTTTTTCACGACATTTTGTTGCGGCAGCACGATTACGATCCCGGCGTAAGCGTCGTTTTTCTTCTTCGTCATCATTTAGTACTTCATATTTCGAACGACGGCCTGTAAATAATGTTTTTGATGGTTGTTTACGAGGATTGACAGTTATTGGACCATATCTAAGACAAATCATCAATATTTTCAAATGTATAATTTACTACTACTAATTATTATTATTTACCTGACACGACCTGAAGACAAAATTTCTATGGGTTCTTTTGAATTTATTGCTGCAGGGTTCATGATATTCGCTTGTTCTTTTTCCTTTTTATGTCCTCTCGTGGATTTTGATTTACTGTTAACTTTCGTAGGACCAGCTGTAGATGAAGTAGTTGACGATGAAACTTCTTCTTCTGTTGAAGGTCCTCGTAAATAATTAACTATAGAATCAACACTATCAAATGGAGCATGCATTGCATCGATTGATAAAATTTTATTGTGATCAATGTTTGAATTCATCAATGTTGAAATTAACTATATACGGAAAGACAAAAGAGAAAAAGAAAGAGTAATATGAAACGAAATCAATCCAACAAAAAAAATGCATTTGCCTTAGAGAGAAAAAAATATTTGTTGAGTGCAATAAAAAGAAATATCCAACAGATAAATAACAGAACGAAAAGAACTCATCTATACTGCCTACGCAATCTATACAAAATGCTGATAGACTAAGTGAGAGTGAAAGTGGAGGTGCAATGATCAAACTGATTAATCATCGATCAAGTAATCAAATAGTTTTCAAGTAGTTTCTGTGTTCTATTATAATGTCAATAATATACTTCGCATTCCATTTTTCTTTACATGAAACGAAACTGTCTATTGTCTTTTTCTATCGTGAAAATACGAATTCTTGTAAAATTGAAATAAATTTTTTACTATGGCATCTACATGCGTGTCAAAGTAAAACTATAAGGCATACGACAGAGCTGATGTACTAAATATAAAATAGTCGATGAAATCTTTTTTTGTTCTTGACAATAATCATGACGTCATGATGATGATAGAAATAATAGAAATTTTCCATCGTGTAAACGACTTACCCTATGTAATTAAGTAATGACACAACGAAGAACAAGTATACTTGTTTTATGTTGCCTTTTAATCGTGTATTTTAAAATAGTACTTCGCAACTGACGAAAAATAAATAAATGTAATAAATGAAAAGGAAAAAGTTTGCGTTTGTAGATGAGTATACGTGAAAAAAACTGCTTGAAACGTTAATATATATATATATATATATATATATACAGTAATGCTCGTAAATTATTATTGTTGTTTTTCTTCCTTACGTTTTTTTTCTTCGTCGATTTTTTCTCTTTATGCATGCACATACACACGCATATATTTATATATATATATATATATATATATAAAGAGAGAAAAAAAACGACCAAAGAAAGATTTACTTCTTGTTTACTGGACAACTTCATGGGAAATCAACATTATCATTGATGTCACCTTCACATATTTTTCAGTTCTTGTAGAAAAACAAACATGACATTGTCGTTTCAAAGCGTTGCTTTTGCATCTACTCATCATACGTTTATCGTCAAGTTGTGAAGGTTATTTTATTGTAATAGCAAATCACGAGTTATACAATAAAGGAAAAAAAGATTGCATTGAAAGATAAATACCAAACAAATGTGTTTATTTATTCGGAAAGAAAATGAAAACTATAAAGTTTACACCTAAATGTCTTGATTGAATGATCTAGTTTAATGCTTTTCATCGTATGTTCCTGATCCTTTATAATTTCCAACATAGCCAGAATTTTTAACTTCTTCCACACGACCGTCTTTTCCTTTTCCATGACCCTCAGCATCAAAACGTTCCTTATGCGAACCCGTATAATGTGTTGTATCAGTCATACGTCCAGTTATATTCTTATTTGCCGTACCCTATATTTTAACACTAGTAAAAATATGTAATTATTTCTATATAGAAAACTTTACTGTAACATTAGCAAGACTAGGACCACTTGTAGAACTGATTTGTGAAGTAATTTGATCGGCTGTTGTCTTTTTCGATTCAGCTATTTGATCAATAAGTTGTTTAAAACCTTGAAGTTCGAATGTTTTTCTAGAAAAATATACATAAAAAGATAAAAATTCATGATATGAAAATATTTCTTTTTTAACAATGCAACTTACATGCCTTTGGCGTACGTTCCAGAACTAGTGAGTTTACCAAGAACACGAGCAATATCATTATCAAGTAATTGTGTTGTATATTTCGTATCAATAACACGTGCATCTTTCATCATTTTTTGTATATTTTTTGATTCCATACGAATATTTTTCTCTCTCTGTTGCGCCTCTGTTTTACCGAATTTCGAATATTTATCGAAAGCTTCTTTTAGATTATCACTACCGCCTGTTGCCATATTCGTTGATTTTTTGTTGACGCTGCTTTTATTCTAATGAATTCTATCTAAAATAAAAAGAATCAAACTGAAAAAAAGAACCTTTTTTTATTGTCATATGCACTGTTTCACATGATTTCTATAAGGACAAGAAAACTTCCGAATAAATGTCGACTATTTAAATATACTTCCACTTTGACAGAATGAATAAGTGCTAGGTGACGTTGCCTTGGCAATTATAGAAAAAAGCCAATAGACGGGATTGAGAGTATGCCAATACACTGACATTATTGTTCTCAACTTGCACGATCAGCTCATTTACAAATGATTCATATTCTTACTTTCTAACACATTAAAATAGGATAGAGTTCGATATCATATGTACGCTAGAAAAATAAAACGAAGAAGAAAAGAAATGCTACGTCAACACAATATGCAACGCTCGCATTTAAAAGTTTAGAAAGAAAGATGTTATATCTTTACCGAAAGTTTCTTTTTTCCTCTTTTTTTTTCCTGTTATTTCATGATGCGAATAAAATAACAATGAAAAAAAAAATAAAATAGCTTCCTCATATAGTCAAACATATTCCTGTTCTTGTAGTGAATAAAATGAAGTATGATACAATTTATTCTTTTCAAATGATTCTCTGAAAAAAGCTGGTCGAACAGATTTTCTAATAAACATTGACTCTTTTTTTTTTTCTTTAAAATAAATGGCCAATCTATTCTTATTATTTCAGAAGACAACGATGCGAATAAAATCACTTTTTTCTTTCTCTCTTTTACTAAAACAAAACTCTATTCGATACGAAAGAAAAGATACATTTTTCCTAGTATGTAAAAGAAAAACACAAGAAATTCTTAGTAAAAGTCTTACATATATGCAATTCGATTTTCAAAACATGCATCTTGTTGCTATGACGAATAAATAAAGAACATTTCTTCAGTTAAATTAAGAAAAATATTTTCTATTCCGAATCGATTCAACACTATAGAGACATGACATACAGCGTATTAAATCTTTCCCCGAAGAAGAGACACATGAATTCCTTATCGCATTGTTGATTTATTTTACCATGGAGATTATCATGACATGCAGCAAAGTAAGAAAAACATAAAAGAAAAGTGAAACTCAATGCAAATCTAAGCTAAACGAGTATTCTTCGTCTAGACTCAATCACTATCTATGAAAATATCATAATCATTCAGATCTAATGAATTCAGAGCAAATCTGATTTCAATCGCTTTTCATTCTCTGATGCTTTCCATCAATATACTGTTAAAATCTCCGTCGTACAGTAAATATTACAGAACGATTAGTTATGATTCAAAAAAAGAAAATAGTTTATCTATTCGACAATTATTTTATTTGATTCCGTTAATCAATTACTTTTTAATGAGATCATCGATTCTTGATTGTCATATGCAAGTTCAAATAGACAGTTTTCAATTAATGTCAAGAATTATAATGAAACATATCAACTAACTTGAACTTGTATAGATTAAATGCTTGTTTAACAAATTCATTCGTTTTAAGAAAAAAAATAGTCTTTATCAATCTTCGAATTACATTGTCACGTACGGAAATAAGACTACCGATCATCAACATCCTGTTGTTATTTATGTAATTTTGATATGTTTTGAATTATTCTGTTGTATTATACGATTGAAAGATTGCATTTCGCATAGAATCAACTAAATTTATTGTATCATAGGATTGAATTTCTCAAGAAATATCGAGAGATTTTGATTCGAAAACAAAATACTTGTGAAGATGCTGACAAGATCCCTTCGAATAGTATCAAATTTCGTATCGAATCTATCATCTAGAACTTTCATAGAATTATTTTATTTCTATGGATGAACAAATTTTCGCACGTATTAAAGAAAGCCTAATCTTCTTATCATGATTTATTGAAATTCATGACTTTAGTATTTTCTGTCATAGTTATATGTCTGATTCTATTGGTGAAGCTGAGTTGTTATTGTTCTTCTTCTTCTTCTTCTTTGTTCTTTTTAATCTTTCTTTCTTAATAATGACAGAAAAATATGAAAGATTAAGGAGTAAGAAAGTAATATAGATCACATGACCTCGTTCGATAGTATAATCATGATAATTTTAAGATTGTTATACATATCTAGAAAATAAAATATTAGCTCAAAACGATCATCAACTTGAAAATTTACTCAATGATATTTTAAAATATTTATTGACCTTGGTACTGTCACGTTTGTTAATGTTGATCATGCTAAATATTGATGAATGAATATTGAAAAAAGTTTGCAAAATCGATACAGAACCTCGGTTGCTGTATGAAAACGAAGAAAAAGAAACAAGACAACAAGTTTTGTTTTGTATTCAGTACATCTTGGAAAAATTGTAATGTTGAGATATGTGACCTGAATTTCTATTTTTTATCACATGATTTTAATTTTTTGATAAATCGCTTCGTACCACTATTGAATAAATAAAAATTCAAGATATTAATGAGCAATCTCATTTAAAAACACATCTATTGAATTTTACTTGAAATATAGATACATTTTCTTTTTTTCATCGGGTGCTCGTTTCTTCTTTCTATTGAATACCGACAACTCAACATGATAGCTAAGCAATCGATTCATTTCTATGGTGTACTAACAAATAACAATATAAGAACACTCTACGATGTATCCAAGAGTGCTTTATTTGATGCGATCCTATCTAATAGAACCCCTAAAAAAATCTCTACGATACGCATAGATTGTTTTGAAATTTGCAATCAACATTTTTCTTGTCGCGCGATCCATCACTCTTCATCTTTCCGTCATCAGACTTCGATTATTTTTGTTCTACACATTTAAAACGAGCAATAGCATTTCTTTTATCAACATGCTATTTATTCTTTGCACATGCCGATATAGTACGATTCGCCCGATTTATGCTAGATTTGTAGTGAAAACTAGTTTAAAAAGTCAGATTAAATTATTTTATGAACACCTATTAATAGGATAGTTACTACTCAAGACTTACAGAACGCATCATGGACATCGAAGATCATAGCGAATACAATGTTTACGTAGATCAAAAGGAATGCATTCCGCATTACAATACGTTGAAGTTGATTGCAATACGGATGACATGAAAGCAGCACAATCGATTCAATTATATCGTTAGAAGAAGAAGAAAGTACCTTAGTGCTTTTCTGCATTTCTCGACTGCTTTGCCTTTGTTTTTGGGAAATGGACTTTTTGATTTCCTCCTGATCTGTAACTCAATTCTTTTTTTTTCTTTCTCACTATATTATTAACGTAGTCCCATTGTGTGCTTCTAATACGCCCCGTCAGGACCGATAACGTCAAAGAATTAATGAAGAGTAAAAAACAAAAGAAAAGAAATTTCCTGATTTTTCAAATTTAATCAGTGTATTGTTGAACTTCTTCGGTAAATCTGATGGAAGTAAGTCTAAATTTAAATTGTTAAAAACCACTTAAGGTACCGACAAAAATACCACCCACCACACAAATCGTACCCAAAAGTACACCAAGAAAAGATAAGACCATATATTAATATCTATTATCGTAGCTGCAATCTAACAGAACAGAATGGAATAATATATATATATACATATTGATTAAAATGTTGATATTGCAATCATGAATTCGACTCAACTATCTCATATGTTATTTTTAGCAAATAAATTATTGCAAGTTAGTAATCCTTTAAAACCTTTGGCGACACCTTTCATTCGTATGAATGGCAAACTTTAAATGGCCAATGAATAGTAAATAAGACAAAAAATAATTCGCTAACTACAATGGAAAAATAAATAAATTCGATCGAACTGATGCATTTTTCATTTCAAGGTCAACTACTTCTGAATACCTCCTCTAATTATTTACTTCTTGTCATGCAATAAATTATGGTTCTTGTATTTTCCAAGAACAACAGCTTTCAAATAGAAGTAATCGTTACTAATCCATTGACAAATATATATATATATAACCATCGAAAAATCAAGAAAAAAGAAAACATTTTCTCTTTTTCATGCACAAAATAATATTCATCAAATTATTCTTTTTTTAGTAGATAGAAATTCTTTAATTAAGCTTATAGTTAAAAGACAAAACAACGGTACACACAAACTATTCAATATTACATTCAACCAAGCGATGTGTTTGTTATTATTTTTCTAAATTAATTTTAATTTACAAAAACAATAGAAAATTGTTCAGCAGCAAGCATTATTTCGCATTTCTTCAGGTAAAAGTTGAGTGTTTCTATTGAGAATGCCCAGAAAATATAATGATCTCAAAGACATACATCGGTTTATTAGAGTGTTAAAATTAAGAATAATTGACGATTTCGCATGAAATACATAAACATAGCATCATTTTACTGATTTATATATATATATGAAATAGTACATAAAGGAACGATTTTTTGCTGCATTTCGAGAAGAATAGAAATTTTTGATATTTTAATGATTTCATGATTACATTCTTAAAAAGGAATGTGTCCCTATCGTCTATTTTCCGTTTTTATTTCTTGTAACCGTCTGTCTGCCCACGCTCTTCCATGAAAGCCTTTTTCTTCTCCAGTTTTTTTTTATTCCGTCTTCTACTATGATTATCAAGTTTTTTTGTATTCATGTTGAGTTCTTTCGACTACGAACCAGTTAGTAGAACAGAACACAGAACGACATGAAAGGCTTTTTTTTTCTTTTTTACACACACACACACACACACATATATATATATATATATATATATAATATTCTTTTCTTTTTCTCTTTTTCGCGTCATCGCTTTTCCTACTAACAAACAATAACTCTTCTTTGCCGGTTCGGCAATATACAAAAGAGAGATGTGCGTCTTCTCCTTTCTCGTTTCCTGAACAACCTAACAATTTTTTAGCGAGAATGCAAACTATAGGAGCCAACACCTACGTGACATGCTTCCGTTCTTCACTAGGCTATTTTTCATATTTATCTCATTTTTTCGGTGTAAATTGAATGTGACTTTGGTGACGTACAAGCCGATGTGACACATCAATTGGCAATTATATAGAAAATGATTTTCTTCTTCTTCGTTCTTTTTTTAATCTTTCGATGTTGTTGTTTTTTATTATCATACATAATAAAAAATATGTAAGAGGAAGTAATTGGATAGTCTAATCTAATTTGAATGTATGTGCTACTTTTCAAATGATGTAGATGTTTCGATTCTTTGATCGTGTTATAATTTTTTTTTTCTAATATTAGTTTACAGGCATAACATAACTGATCACATCTTAGTTAGATTAGGAAGTGTGCTAATCATCTGTTAGTTATTATGATTTGTAAAGCCAGTAACATGTGTACGAATTTAAGGAACTACTTTATCGACGTATTCTATGATTTGTTTTATTTCTTCTTTGTCGACATGTTTTTTTTTCATGTAATAAAATAAATAAGAAGCATGAAGTTTAGTTAAATATGAAGAAAAACGAAACATTTAGATTTTTGCTGAGATGAGAATTATTTTATTGCTAGTGTTAGATAAGATGAGAATAAGTGCTCACAAGACCATATGTTTTTATTTCTGGTTCTAATACTAATATGATAGCTCAACATCTGTTTGTTTACATGTTTCGTATAGGCTACTAGCAGCATAAAACAGATTGCGAACGATACGAGAATAACAAATAGGAACTTCATATAGGAAGGAAATATGAGTTGAGTAGTAGCCATGTTCAGTGAAAGTTATTCCTTCGCGTATTCTATATTATCTTGGTCGTCTTTTTCTTCATTTTCTTTTTGGGGTAGTTTTGTATTCTCCCTTTTTTTTCTTCTCCTTCTTTTATCGTGATCGGTTTTAGATGTTTTCGAAGAGAATGAGAATAATGATGAATACAAGAGGGAGAAAGACAATGCAAAAGCATGATTGGAAGAGAATCTCAATAAAAATATTGACATAAAGATACGAAGAATAAGCGAGATAGTAAAATGTCGACGATATCGTTTCAATTGTATTTAGTCTTTGTCAAACATATGATAAATTTCAAGGATATCATTTCCACAACGAAGAATTTACTTAAAAAAAAAGAACATCAAATGGAAAAAGAGCAAAAGTGTTGAAGACTTTAGAGAGAGAAAAAATTGAAGTCACGTTCCGCCTACGACACTTCATCATTTATCGTAAAAACCTCTTTAATGTTGACTAGTTGCCCATGGTTGATTGTCATCGCTAAAGGTTCTTTTCTTTTTTCGCTTTTGATTAGTTGCTGTTCTGTCATTCACTAGAACAACATGCATGAGTTTTGTGTGTGTGTGTGTGTGTGTGTGTGAGTGTATGTTAGTGTGTCTGTACGTTCTCATCATCACGAAGAACAAGAGGAAAAAAGAAAAGAAAAAAAATGGAAACAAAAAAAGAAGAAGAAAAAAAGATGCAGATGTTGATGACGAAGAAAAGTTAAACATAACGTCTACTATAGTTTTTTTGCATCATACTGACAAATTATTCTTTATCTATGTCTATTTTAGATGATTCTGATGGTTTTTCATAATCATCATTGTCGTCGACGACGTTGTTTTATTTTATTCTCTAATTTATGATTATCGTTGGTTTAAAATTGATCAAATGACTACTACATTCGATACATCGTCTGAACAATCGAATCATATTGATGATGATGAAAAGAAAATTACGGATACGTCATCAATAGAAACATCTGATGTTCCTATAGTAGAAGAAAAAGTTGACGAACCAGTAGTTAATTCTGAATCAGAGCAGACTGATATTACAACTGATAATACAATCGATGAAATGCAAGAAACAAATAATGCAACAAATATGGTCACTGCGGAAGCTTCTTTTAGTGAAGCAACACCAGCTGATCTACCATTAGGAGCACCTTGTTCGTCTATTGCTCGAATTCTTGTTAAACCGGGACAAATTTTTCGTGTTCAAGTTGACAATGAAGTCAAAGAAGTACATGGTAAGTTATCTCTCTCATATTGATTACTTATTAAGAGAAAACAATAAATTTTGGTTTTTTGATAAAAATATGAATATTATTATTGTTTGAATTGTGTTATTTGTTTAATCGTATACAATAGATAACATGATACTCCTTTGTTTAAGGAAAACAGAATTTTGAAATGCAAACTTTCTATAATTGAAAGATATCTTCTATTCATACCTTGACATATAATATCCATGTCATACCTAATAAAGATTTATCACCAATAAGCAAAAGATAATTATGAAAATGAAATAGTAAAATAAATGATGATAGGTGTAACTCGATGTAGATCTATTGTACATTAATCATTGAAGTATATTGGTTTCATTTAACTTATCATTGTCTACTTATTATTCATCATTAGCATCTGTCAAATGTCTACAATGTTAGAAGTAACTAAAACATGACTAATGGCAAGATCCTTTCTTCAACAATTAGTTATAGTTTTATTTCCATTTTTCATAGTTCATCAGTCGATGAGTTTTTCGCCTTTCATAAGAGCAAAGCTCTATACACAATTGTACACATACACACATGCATATTCGATCGCCAGTTGTATGAATACATGTATGTATATGCGCGTGTGCATACGCATTGTCTATGTTCTGTTTCTCTCTCTCTCTCTCTCTCTCTCTTTCCTATGTTGTGCTAGCGTAGAAAAAGAACCTTTCGCGAAAACAAACATCACCATTAGATGGTAGTAGTTCAACTATTGTATGTTCGTTTATGTTTATTTTCATGCGCTGCACGCCACCAAATGGGAAGTTTGAAAGAAAAAGAACAAGAAGAAAAAAATACGCTATTGAAGACAAACGCGAACGGAGTTGTGGCAGCAATGAGTGTTCCGTTATTCTATTCTTTTTATGTACATATATATATGTATATGCACATACATACACACACACACACAAAAAAAATATATATATATACATATAAATGTATGTGTTCGTTGTCGCTCGTTCTACAGTTATTCTAATTGTATGGACAGCAAAAAGGAGAAGGAAAGAGAAGGAAAAAGAACGACGAGCTAGAGTACACATAGATTCATACATACTATAGCATTGGACAGCTACGACCTATGGCCGACAAGCATGCATGCAGAGAATATCATCCTGTCAAAAGATAGTCTTTGTCATTGGTCGATTGTCAACAAACAACAACAACAGCAAAAATAATAATAATCATTAGCACAAGTCGATATTGGACATCAATCGTATTTTCTTTTTGAATATAATCATGTATGATGCGGGATGTTTCTCTACAAATGGATTTTATCCTACAGCACCATCTTCTTCATCAAATACTTCGTCACCCGATTCAACAAAACATCACCGTTTACTTGTCACTGCAACATCTTCATTACAGAATGTATCTCCTCATCAATATTTTCAGCAACAACAGTATCTTTTTGATCAGCATCGCTTTCGTTCTAATCCTAATAATAATAACAATAACAATAACAATAATAATAATAATAATAATAATAATAATAATAATAATAGTAATTTGAATGTTAGTAATGAAATATATTCATCGTCATCATCATCGTCGACGACGTCCAGTCATGATCAATTACATCTTTGGCTTGCTGCTCAATTACCAGGGCAGCAACCACAGCAGTCGAGTAGGTTTTCAAATGACCTTTTGCACTTTAGATTAGACGTAACTTTTTTCGCCTTCTTTGAAATTGTCTCATCCTAATGTCGACATATGAAGGCGAAGAAAAAAAAAGAGTTTTTCTTCCCTCATGGTTGTGTTTTTTTGCTTTCTTCTTTTTTTGTTCTCTAAATCGAACACTGAAAGTTCAATTATTCTACTAGTCTTTCTTTCTCGTTCTCTTATGTTTATGTGCATGCATGTATGTATGCAGAGATGTACGTGTGTGTGTGTGATTCATCATCATAATATTGTGTTCGTTATTGCCTCTGAAGAGGAAAGCGAATCAAGGAGAAAGGCGTGATTATGATTGATGTGGATTGTGCGTGGCTGCTGTCGATGATTTGACCACAAGAGATGTAGAAATATCAACAATAATTTTCTTTTGCATAGAAGAACAAAAAGAATGTGCGACTCATCATTCTATTACTAATGCATCTATTGAAGAACAGCAGTGCTTAGATAAAGATTATCTTCAGTACATATTACTTTTCCGAGATCGTTATTCTAGTTTCATCTTACGTCTTTGTTGTCGTCTCTGTTTTTCTGTATCTGTTCATTTACGACGAACAGCTGGTATTTTTTTTTCGCCATTCTCTACTTATCTTTCAATATATACATACGTACATAGATGTAATACTGACGACCTTTTACTCATGTGCTGCACCTTGAATAAGACATGAGAGAAAAATTGGACAGTACATGTCATTTTTCTTTCTCTTTCTCTTCTGTATTGCTTTTCTTCATATAGTTCTGCTAGGCATATGTCAAATCCATAGTAATGATAATAGAACAGGTCTATGAAATGTTTTCTGCAAAGCGATATCACTAATAACACATGACAAATGGAAGAGAATGTATGGAAAAATGTTTTATTTGTTCATTTAGGTCCTGCAACAGTGAGAATGATCTCAGAAAATGGACCAGCTTTTCCATTACCGCTACATTTACCACCTGGACATATGGTTCAACAAGTTCTTGACGAGAATGGTGTATTGACACATGTGATTATGTCACAGCCAGCACCACCGCCACCTCCACCACCGCCTCATCATCATGTGGTAAAATTAGAATCGAATAATGTTTGTCTTTAGCGTTCTTTTCTTTTCTCTCATTTCAAGCATACCGGTTATTCTCCGTCACCATACAATGGACTCTATGGTCATCCACATCAATATCATAATCCAAATGTATATGGACCTTATACAGGCGATACATTATCGTATCAACCACGTTCTGCTTGTAATCATACATCGTCACCTACAAATCGTATGAAATCAAAATAAAACCAAATGAAAACAATAAAATTTCGATGATATATTTTATTCATTTTTCATAGCCTCTCAATGTCTCTTACATCCACCAGAAAATAATAATTCATCAACGACGACAACAACAACAACAGGAAATGGTAGCACATCTATAGTAACATCAACAACAACACCTAATTCAACAGCTAATCCACAACGTCGTTCACCTGTATATAATTCAAACACGAATAGTTGTACAACAACCACAACAGCAGCAGCTGCTGTTGCTGCACAACCACTACCACCACCAGCAGGGGGAGGAGGAGGAGGAGGAGGAGTATCTCATCCAAGAACTTTAAATATTAGTGGACAAAAACGACGTTTACCACCATCACATGCAAATACAAATTCATATGTAAATAATATTGGCATGAGTAAGTTAATTGGAATAAGTTGTGTCCATTTGTTTTGTGCTTGTTGAATCCACTTTCTTCTTCTTGAAAAAAAACTCTTAACTAATTTAGATGGTTCGGATAAATCTCCACATCATCATCATCATCATCACCATCATCATCATCCACCATTGCCAGCGGCGCATTTTTCAGCATTCTACTCAGAAATGACTGTTCAATCGACAGCGGAACAAGTTGATTTGGCTGCTGTAGCTGAGTATGATAAAGAACGACAAACGGTTGAAAAATGCTTATCAAAATTATCTCCACCAATAGTAAGACAAGAGTTGTATTTTCTTGTTCTCAACAAAATATATGTTTCCTCTTCATCTATGTCTCGTTTCCAGATTCAAGATATTGAAAGTCGAAGTGCATTAGTAAGAATACAACCTCCTAGTTCAACATCAACTCCAACCGATTATCCGATTGATTTTACAAATCTTATTTACGAACTACTACTGTCAGATAAAGGCAAAGATGCTAAATACAAACCAGTATATTGGTATGTTTAATAGAGTTTTCTTCTCATTAATCATCTAATTAGCAAACAGTTGAAGAAAAAGCTCACATTTATTGAAGAAGAATATTTTTCTACTTATACGTATCTACTACGATTACAAATAGGACACATGATAAATTACTAAATACAAAAGATTGTCATTTCTATCTTAACCATATGGCTAATTTACATATGATAGTTTCGTATATATCATCATTTTTCTCATAAGGATAAGAAAACATAACTATAAACTGACTTTAGACCATGTAGATCGAACTGAGTCACGAACACGTTAAAACATAAGCATTTCAAGCATTCATCCTATTGTGCTTGAGATATACTACTACACTTTCAATGTGAATAACCTAGATTTAGAAAAATGGATTTTACGTATTCCAATGCGAACTTACGTTGTAATCGAGAATAGATTAAAATCCACAGTTTTTCATCTAAACTGAAATAAGAACATGAAGTTTATCGGTTCAAATGACTAATGTGAAAATACATGCGTTTACTTTTATACTATCGTTCAATTAGAAGAATAGTATGATTCTGATACAATTCTCTATCAAAAACAGATTACTTGAAAATCATTGAGTTGTATTAATTACTGCACTCATGTGTTAAAAAATTATAGTTTTTTTGAATTATGAACTCCAGTGCGAAAACCGTTTTACCTCTTGATGTTCATAACCGATAAGATTCTACATAGTACAGACCCCCTTATGCGGAGATCAACAGTCACATAGAAATGGTGTCCAATGAAATTTGATAGAATAACAATTATATAAAAGAAATAACTAATAGATTTCTTCTCATATCAAGGTTAACAACGATTTATTTCTTCAGAGTTTTCATTTCTCCGAAAAACAACATGATAAAAGATTGGTCATTCGATCATTTTTTTATGAATTTTTCTTTCTAGCGGCGATGCCAATGAAATAACATTGAAAGATCTGAAACCGGCTACTGAGTATCATCTAAGGTAAAAATTTAAAAGAATTTTTGACTTAATACATGTATGTTTAATTTTATTTTCAGAGTATGCGCATGTATTGATAATTGTAAAGGTGAATATACAAATCCAGTTCCATTTACAACTGAACAATGTGAACCCGATCGACCTTTACCACCAAAATTACTTGGTAGTCGATTGAAAAATTCTTTAACATTAAAATGGACCGCTACCAATGATAATGGATCAAAAATTTTGAATTACATTCTTGAATATGATGAAGTTTGTACTGATGTGTTTATTTTGCGATAGTTGTCAAGGGTCGTACTGATAGAGAAGAGCTATCCGAATATTAATTCGTGCTTGTTATGTGCAGTCTGTAATTATAAGCATGATACATGAATGTCATGTACGACAAATAGAATTCGCTTAATGTTTTATGTGATTCTGTCAGTACGATGTAAACGATATTTATTACAGTATTAAATCTCGTATTGAAGTAATCAGAACTTCATTGTGACACTAACCGTCTGTAACACGTAGAACTATCAAAAAGATTACCAAACACTAGAAGAACATCTTACAACATGTTCGTTTGACGTTGCAAAAAGATCCTGTTTGAAAATTCATAATGATGAATTTTTTATTTGAAAAAGTTTCATCAGCAATCATATTGAGTTATTCGAGTTTCACCAGTGGTAAAATAACAAGTTCTGTATCATTCAGTTTTTTAATGATCATAGTTTGATGAGATGCTCGATGCGTTTTAATGGGTGAGAAGTTCAGTAATAGACGATATCGGTTTTTTAGATATGTCTTCAACATAATATGTCAAAATATTTTGTTGCACAGATTGTCAGAGTTCAAACGAATTTTTCGATTCAATAGTGGTACTTTTACGAGTTCGAAGATTTCGGAAGTTTTCGAAAGAAAATAATATAAATCTAGAACAAAAAGGAATTTTCCACATTTCGAATGCTGAGCAGTTCTGTTTGAAAATTTTTTGAGAAAGAAAATCATGCATTACTCGATATTCTTTGGTAATCTCTTGAACGATACAACTCGAAGTATGAAAGAAATTCATCATAGATCAATAGTGAGAGAAAAATTCTTAATTGATTGTACGAACAATAAGTAATCTTGAGATAAATGTACTGCATAGCTTAGAAATCTTTCTCTTAATATTTAGCTAATTCAAAACTTGAAATGCTAGAGTCATACTCTCAATAATTTGCTAATTCGAAATAATCATTATGCTGAGAAAACATTTCTATATCAATCATACTCACATTTTATCTTGCATAATATTCAATCAAAAAAATCTGAACATCATTTTGAAATAAAGACAAAAGACAAAGGTTGATTTTAAAAACGAAAAATTGGCTAAGTTCTATTTGTAATCAATATCTCCAACTAAATGACTTTTGTTTGATAGTACAATTTTTGACGATTAAACTAAAAGTTCATCTGTATCTATCGTTTGTTATTGCTTATTTCTCGTTCATTTTAAAAGGGCAAAGGTCGAGAATTTGTTGAAATATATCGTGGTATAAAAAAACAATTCATGTTAAGTAAATTAATTCCTGCAACATATTATGCTTTTCGTTTGGCTGCTGAGAACAGTATTGGACGAAGGTAAATACTATATCAAATCAAAGTAAATGTATTGTTATTTGTTCATTTTGTTTTTCAGTGAATTTAGTGACACAATTCAATTTAGTACATTAGGTACGATACCACCGGAGCCTGATCCACCGATGTTATGTGAGAAAGGTGTTAAATATTTAACATTGTCATGGATCAAACGACCTATCGATGAAACATTTACATTACAAATGAATGATGAATCAAATTACTTTCGAAATAAATATACTGGTTCATCATGTACTTACACGATTACAGATTTATACAGAAATACAGAATACAAATTTCGAGTAAGTTTTCTGAATGCATTCTAGTTGATATATTCTTCGTTCGAATTTTTATAGTTAGCTGCACATAATCAAGAAGGTCAAAGTAATTATTCTCCAATAGCAACATATAGAACATTGCCCGATCGACCTGATCCACCAGCTAAACCAAGAATAAAAGGACATATGCAAGCCACACAATGTCGAATCGTTTGGGGTACGTTGACGATTTGAGCTCGTTGTTATTTTGCTTGTATTTGAAAATAAATCATATTCCAGATCCACCAAGAGATAATGGAGGTGCGGAAATTCAACAATATCATCTTGAATTAGAAGAATCGAAAGGTAAACAAAAAGAAAAAAAACAGTAGAAAGTATTTAATAAAAACATTTTTCTTTCGTTTTTCTTTCTTTCTTTATAATAGCTGAAGATGGTAAGTAGAAAACTAATGTATTCTTATAACG
Source organism: Rotaria macrura (assembly GCA_900239685.1). Classification (NCBI taxonomy): domain Eukaryota; kingdom Metazoa; phylum Rotifera; class Eurotatoria; order Philodinida; family Philodinidae; genus Rotaria; species Rotaria macrura. The sequence continues at coordinate 26,122 of OENT01000152.1, forward strand.
TTTCGTTATGTTTTGACTTCAGAGAATAATCTAAACAATATTGTTTAATTAATATTTGATTTTTTGTTTGTTTGTAGGTTTTCATGTGATTTATAATGGTTTGGATACAGAATACCTACTTGAACAACTTATACCGGGACATTCGTATTCTCTTCGTTTATCTTGTTCAAGTATTGGTGGTCACAGTGATCCGTCGGATGTAACTCAAATACGTACACCAGCTGTTGCACCAGCATCTTGTCATCCACCGAAAATCTCCGGAAAAGCAAAAGCTAATTCATTACACCTTCGTTGGGGTAAACGATGATAGTTTGTTTTTCTTTGCGAAAAAAAACACAAGAATGTAGAAAAGTTAATTTTCCTTCAAAGAAACCCTCTCGATTAATGATGGAGAACATGAGCAGGAAGATTTTATTTAGGAGTTTCAACCTATCAATAAATCTTCGAAATACTGTGAAAGTTTCATTACTAAGGCATGTATATATATATATATATATATAAATATATACGCTATAAAGCTTTTGATTGAATAGATTTCTCGTTGAGTTTCGAGAAATACATTTTTTTCGTTTTTATACTGTGCTGTATGCGAACGAATTAGATCGCTACGAAACCTCTTGGTTCTTTTTAATTTAATGCTTGCAACTAAAAATTCAAGAAAACTATTTGAACTCATGATGAAATTGCTACAAGTATATTTCGTAATAGAACTTGTACTTAGAACATAAATCCTAGAGATCACAAAAACAAAAATATGAGTTGACATGAAGATACTTAATTTCAAGAAGAAAAGTACACAATAGAGTAGCAAAGCCGGTCTCTATTGACACTGTTAATATCGTTTCGAATTTGGAAACGCTATGGAAGTCGTTAGGAAGTATTTTCAATCTTCTCCATACGTGCTAGAAATGGTATCTGTAACGAATGAGAATAAGAAGGAAATCTTTAACCACACTTGACTTTTCGATAACGGAATTCAACTTGTCGGTGATTCTTAGTTTTTAAACTCGGCAAAGATTCGAATATTTTTTTACATTCTCAATAACATGTAAGAATCTTATTCCTTTCGAATAGCTCTTATATTTGAGTCGGGTATAAGCTTTTGTACATGTGCATGTGTGTATGTGTAATCTATGTAATAAATTTCACAATGTATTTATTATTTAGCATACCCGGATTATGATGGTGGTTCGCCTATTATTGATTTCGAAGTACAAGTAACGAATCCTGATAGTTCATCGCGTATAGTTTATCGTGGTCGTGATCTTGATTGCACGGTAGCTGGTTTATTACCGGGTCGACCATATCTATTTCAAGTTCGAGCATTTAATCGTGCAGGCGTAAGTTTATTTTGTGCAACAAAAAGCGATATTCATTCTCTGACATCGATCATGCTTTTATTTGTTCAATCATTTTATAGGCTGGACCATGGTCAGAATATCTGGATGTTCTTTCCGGTCCAGGTGTACCAGAAGCACCACGAAACTTTATTGTCGAATGTCAAAATCCTAATAGTGCTTTGATTCGTTGGGAAGAAGGTGTTAATAATGGTGCCGCCATAACTGAATATCGTCTTGAATGGTCACGTAAAGAAAATGATTCATTTATGCAACTTTATTGTGGAACGAATTCCACATACGAAGCTAAAGGTCTTATTCCGGTTACACATTATTTTTTTCGAGTGCAGGTAGAACAAATGCAAAAGAAAAACTGTTCCTTCATTTTATATGAAACTTGATATCTTTTCTAAACTTTTCCAGGCAGTTAATGCAGCTGGTCCTGGTCCATATAGCATGCTAGCATCATGTGTTACACCGGCAGCTCCTCCATCGGTTGTTTCTTCCGTAAAAGTACATGCAAAATCTACATCAATAACAGTAACATGGAAAGAACCATCCAATAATGGATCATCTATTACTGGTTATTATGTTGATATTGGCGAAAAAGAACTTGTTTTCGTAAATCCAGATTTAACCGAATATACTATCGATGAAGTATTACCTGATACAACCTACAGGCGAGTCTTGTTGTGTTCTATTCTATATTATTAAACATTCGTTGGCTTTTTTCCCCATTAGAATTCGTATGCGAGCTATGAATACTATAGGACATGGCCCGTTTTCATCGACAGTTAAATGCCAAACAAAAAGTTTACCACCAGATCCTCCAAGACTTGAATGTATTGCTGTAACATGTAATTCACTCAAATTAAAATGGGGTAATGGAACAGTCACTCATGCTATATCGTCGGCAGATTCGTCGACGACAACAACAACAGCAACAACAACAGCAACTCTTCGTTCAATATCGTATATTATTGAAATGGAAGGAAAAGATGGAAAGTAAGTCAAACAGAAAAAGAGTGTATGAACAAATGACGTAAATTTTCTTTTTACAGTTTCAATTGCATTTACACCGGCACTACATATTCACATAAAATAAATAAACTGCAAGAAAATAATCAGTATAATTTTCGAATATGTGCAAGAAATGATTCAGGTCCTGGAACATGGTCAGAAACTTATTCATTCACAACAACTAAAGCACCACCAAATGCATTGAAAGGTATTTCAATTTTAAAAAAATTCACATCAACCTCTGCTCTTGAACACAATCGAAAAGATGCATTGAAGCATGTTCGTATAAACCTATATTTGTAACAATTGAGTGACTGATAGTTGTCGGAAAATTTTAACTAGAACAGTCACAGATAGTTCGGATAGAAACAAGTCATATCAAGAATAATGCTAAATGATATATATTCAATCATAAACTATAGACTAGTAAGATATGCTGAGTCTTTCTTTACCACATAATCTGAAACACGACGAATGAGAATAATATCGAAATTCATCGTAAACTATTGTCGATAGAAAAGAACAAGTTTCTTGTCATAAGCACGAGCAGATAGATTGTGTTTCATAGTTTATTGTCAAACGAATTAATCTAAACGCTGTTCTCTTCTTTCTAGCTCCGAATATCAATGAAATAACTTCAACAACATGTGTGTTTAATTGGCAAGCTCACAAACCACTGAGTAACGATCCAATAAGTTATATTCTTCAGTTGCAAGTCTATCGAAAAGAAAATGACTATACTGAAATCTATCATGGTGAACTGACGTCGTATCGTGCAATGAATTTAGAAGCTGGTGTTGATTATCGTGTACGTGTTTGTGCTATACGTTCAACAAGTGAAGGTTTAACATTGAATAGTCCGTACAGTCCTGCAACACATTTTGTTTTACCTCGACCAGAAGATTTAGCTGCAGTTCTACATGCATCAAAAACATCACATAATCATTCATCAAATGATGATAATCATTCAGAACCCAAACTTTCATTTATAAATCGTTATCGTTTACTACTAAATCGTAGATTAAAATCCATAGAATTGTTCGAAAGTCGAACATTAACTGATCAACAATGGGCTATTGTTATATTTGTTGGCTTTACATTATTAGCAATATTTATTGCCATACTTGCTAATTTTATGTATTCAAAATATAATAATGGTTCATCGATATCAGTTGATAATGCCTTTTCTTCTGCTTCTTCTCCTTCTTCATTTTCTCCCGGCATAAAAAAGTAACAGTGAAATAATTTCAAAACAACAAAAAAAAAGTTATGTTTTCTTTTGTTTTATATCTATTCTTCTGTTCATCATTATCTATATGAATGTATACGTATGGGCTCGGTTTCTCTCTTCTTTCGTTTTTTTTTATTTATCTGTTGTTGTTTGCACTGTTAAATGTTGTTGACTAGCCATCGGCTATTGATTATCACTAAAAAGAACACAAATTCTTATTTATCAGTTTCATTCTTTACTGACATACAAACAATTATAACCTACATATAATACGTATAAATAAATTTTCTTCTTTTCCTCTTTTGTTTTCCGTTTATTTCATGTACGTTTGCGATTCGCTGCAATAGCAGCTATTTTATTTTTACTGTTGTTTCTCGTTTTTCGTTTTTTTTTGTTTGTTTGTTCTTATTCTTTGTTCTATTACTCGTTCTCTCTTTCTCTTCTTTGAACGTTGTTAAGTGTGTGAAGCAAGTGAAAGAGAGTGACAGACACAGAATATATTGATATTGATAGAAAAAAAAAAGAATACTATGTATTTATAGTTATATTTCATACATACGTATATGCATATAAATATACATATATATATGCAATATATATATATATATATATCAAAGAGATACAGATTGGCTTTTGGTCTAAAATAAAATAACAGTTAATACTTTCTCCTTTTCCAATAGTATATCAATATGTCGTTTGTTTATCGTATTTTATCTGATTATTGTATGTAGAATGTGTATGTGCGTGAGTTTATTCTTGTGCATTAAGATGAAATCCATTAATACACGCACGTTTTCCAATCGTGGTTTAGTCTTTGTTTGCATTTAGTGATTGAAGAGAAAAAATCCGAAGAGATGAATTTCGAGTGTAGTTTACATTTTTTTTTCTTCCTATATGTTGTTTAAAAAACAGAAACAAGTCCTGAAAAACATCAACGTCTGTCTACAAAAAAAAAGAAAAACGAAATTCTAAACATCAATGTGCCATGAAATAGGATCTGCTGTTTCATAGATTTGTTCCGATGGATCATCATTACAGAAAGGCATTCGATTCATTATTGGTGGAGGCGGAGGTGGTAGCAATGGTCGATTGAAATCATTACGTTTCTTTTCATCCATCATCGAAACATAACATTCCACAATATCAACTGGGGGATCAAGTGTTGTTCGAGTGACACCAGACGTAACATCATAAACAGTCAATGGTATCTGTAAGAAGAAAAGAAATCAAACAAATGATTTCTTCCTAATAGAAAATAAACCCGAACAAACCTTTTCTGTTGCTGCTAAATTATGAATCCACATGCTTGGTCTACTTTGCAACCAAGTTTGAACTTGTCGCATTCGACGTATAGTTGAACGCTCTAATAAAATTAAATCATCAGCATTGATATGTAAAAGACAAAAGAAAAACGTTTTTTTTTCTATGTCATACTTTGATCTACTTGACAAGCATGTTGAAAGCATAAGTATGAAGAAAATAATATTAAACTTAATAAAATAAGTAAACCACAATAGATACCCATTTGCATTATAAGATGATTACCTAACGAGAAAAAAAAATATCATCGAATTTTAAAATAAGATTCAAACGAACGACATACTTCGCTTTTCAAGACGAAGACGAGCATATTCACTTCCATATTGATTTGTAACGTGACATTCATATTCACCGAAATCATTGTTTTGTACATCATGTATTATTAAACCTAGTTCATAGCGAGGTATTGTTTTAACATCACGTGGTTGTGTGATAGTATATTTCATACTATTCGTCAGTGTTACATTTTTAAATACCCAGTATGTAGTCTAAATTGAAATGTTCAATATAATATACAGTATTGTTTTGAAAATCTCTCTTTTACTCATCAGATTTCAGTTAGTGAATGTAAAAGACGTGATCATGAATTTAATCGATTTTCTTCTTCCTATTCAGTATTTTATAAACATGCTTATGCTATTTTTGTTATATGTAAATTACAACTTTTTAATTCATCATCCTGTATAAAACTTTGTCTTACTGAATTCTTTGAATAAAAAGAAACCATTTTTAGAATTTTCTAAATGATCATGTTTCAAATTTCACTATGCATTTCATTTCGTTACATGTAACTAATTATTACTGAATTATAATGTTTAAAATCAAGTCAACATTAAAAGTATCTGCAATTTAGAATTTCAAGAAAAAAACGATTGACTAGACGAATTCGTATTCTGTTTTTCACAAGAGCACTAGCTTCCGCTGAACGTGTGCATCTAATCTACAATCATCTTGTAAAGATGACAAGTATAAATTTTCTACAATATAAATGAATGTGTTAGTTGAAGCAAGGTGTGATGTTTAGACGTGTGTCCAATTATCTAAATTAAAAGTTGATTGACAACATACATTTGGTTCAATGTCTCTTTCCAATTGACATTTAAGCATGACCTCTGACCCTTTCGATGCCAGAACCGACTGTGGAGGATAGAAACGTGGGGGTCCTATACAGCGAAGCAATTGAACAAATGAAAAATAAATGTAATAAAAAATACCAGGTGGAAGAACTTTCGTTGATGCAAAAATTTTAGTAAACTGTCCTCCGAGTGTTGCTATGCAAGCGTAGACAGCATAATCATCTGCATGGACTTCAGCGATTTGATATTGACTTCCACCACCGACGAATTCTCCATTTTTTGTCCAAAGAATATTGGCCGGTGGATTTGAATCAACATCGCACAGAAGTGTCAATGGATCACCCAAACGAGCAAGTGTATACGGTAATGGAAATGATTTAAATTGTGGTGAATCTATTCACAAAAAAGAATATTTTGTTGGTATGTTTTAAAAAAAGAAAACAAACAAATATGTAGAACATACAATTGATATTAAGAATGCTTATGTCTTCTGATACTCCAGCACTGTTGATTGCTGAACATGAAAGATGTTGATTTTGCATTTGACGTGTAGCAGTTAATTGTAAAGGGTATTTACCATCAGACATGGGTGCTATTCGTTGAAGTATTGTATCATTGGTTTTCCATCTGTAGAAGATTAAAATTTTCTTTGTCTTAACATGAATTTCATGTCATCATCTTTACATACACTAGTTCAGTGATTGGTGGTCGAGCTTCAGCCATACATTCAAACCAATAATCTTTATTTTCATACATTTTTGTTGGTTTTAAAATTATTTTCACAACAGGTTGATCTACATAAAACAATGATAGAAACAACGATAAACATATTATGATTTAACTAAAAATGAAACTTACAATCAACAGCAATGACTACTGTTGATATCAATGATTTATTCAATGCCATATGCATAGCTTCACATGTTATTTCTTGTCCATGTTGATGAATGTTAGCAATAAGTGTAATGATTGATTTTGATTTCATTAATTTACTGTTCGTTGTCATAGGTTCATTGTCTTGTAAGGTTTTAACAATTTGTGTATTCGGCGGTATTTGCCAAGTAAATGTAGGTGCTGGTCTTGTATTAAGTACTTCACATTTTAATTGAAATTCTTTTCCACTAACAACAGTACCAGGTGGTACATACGTTAGAGAAATTTGATCAGGTGGAATAAGAACAGTTAAATTTGCAAAATTTGAAAGAACTTCACGAGCTTCAACAGTTCGACCAATTTGACATTGATATATACCATCATCATCAAGATTAACATTTCGAATTTTTAAACTATTTATACCTAAAGGAAATATTGTTAAAATGTTTCATCATTTGAAACGGATGTGTTTATTTTTCATACCGGCTTGTCTATCACCGATAACTTCATATCGAGGTATGAAATATAATGGTCGTTCTCGACCCATAGTACAATGACCATCTTTGCACCTATGATATATATTTAAATATCGATAAGTGATCGATTCTGCATACATATACAAACCAAGCCACTTCACCATATTGATTGAATACGGTACAATCAAGAATAATAGTTTCACCAAGTGCAACCTCAACTGATGTCGGTTGAACGAGTATGGTTTGTAAATATTCTCCATAACCTAGTTACAGTGAAATTTTAAAATCGATTTATTTTATTAAATAAGAAAAAAACAACAATAATCTTTGACCTCGATGAAATTTTTGACTTAAAAGAAAAATTACGAAGAATATCGATGGCGAACACATGTGTTTCTTTGTTGTTGATGATATGAAGTTAACATGGTTTCATTCTTGTTTCGAATGAAATTCATGCATCAGTTAAACAGACATGAAGAAGAAAAATTCTTGATTGACAACCGCATATGTTTGAAATATGACGCAATTCTTAAACTGTATATAGAAGATATTCATCAATGATGGAACGAAATGCTTGACTGAATACACTAATAATTTTGTATCTTTGTACTGATCATGCGAACAGTCAACAAATGAATACACCTTAAGAATATGACATTAGAAAAAAGACAGCTTCTAACAAAAACTTCGAGCACTAATTGATCGTTTAAATAGAAATGATGTTGAAAGAAAAATTACCAATATTGTGTTACACGAAAAACAACCGACTCGTGCTTATTTTTATTAGTAATTTTTCGATAAATGAAATTAATCTTGGCTCACGCCTTGACACACATAGAACATTGCTCCATTGCTTATTTTCGAATCTTGACGACCAACAACCAGTTAAACGTAAAATTTTCTTCTGGCCCAATTGATAGCATGTGTAATCTTTCTTATCAAGATCGATGATTACTTGATGAAGATTTATCGACTTCCACATTCCAATACCGTGATATTCAAATAGAAGGAGTCTAATTTGATGTCGATTAAGAAGATTTTCTGCACCTTGAATAACTAATGCGTCGAAACCTTCGGTATCAATCTTTATAAGATCAATCTTTTGCGAAATTTTCTCTTGTTCTATGAATTTATCTAGAGTAGTTACATTTGTAGTGACGTAATTTTCGTTGTCATTTAAGTTTATCTTAGCTTCTAGTCCACATACTTCACTTCCTTCAGGACATCTTCCTAGAAAACCAATATCGACTTTATTACTCAAAGCTATATTATGTACGTGAAGAAATGATGCATTTATCCATGTTTTCACTCGATCTAATATATGATATGAGCTTGGTTGTGGTTCAAATGCATGTATTTCAATTGCTCTATTGATGCGCATACTTGACTTCCAATTTATGAAACCATACTCCCTACAATCATTACACATACCACAACCCTTTATTTTTAGTTGTGTTTTTAAAAATTTCCCTAAAACTTGAGGATTTAAACCAAGATGTGGCATCCAAAGTGACAACCAAGTAGCCAACACATATCCTTTATTTGCACCAATATCCAAAAATATCATTTTCCTTTGATCAAACATGTCGATATCAGCTAAATAAAATTGGAGCAGATAATCGTCTGAGTAGCATGCTGACCAACCACGTGACTGAGCAAGTAGTTGCGTGTACCGGTAACCATTTATTCTAGCTTCATGCCGGGTACAGTATTGTGTATTTGATGTGAGAAGTTCATTCTTGCGAATTGGTTGCAACTTATTTTCATGCACCATAGAATCTAATCTTTTGTAAGGCTTCATAATTGAAATTGGAGATATAATGATATAAAGAAAAACGAGCGGCAATACCATGAAATATAACAATCGATGAGACATTAGTTTTACAGTGTAAAGCATTGAATTATGGCAAGTGGTTCATGTAGTACTTTCAAACCAAAGTAAACGTTATTTCTATTGATTTAACTTTATCTATAAAGAAAAACAAAAATTTCACTAACAAACGATCATAGTACAATCAATACTCTTTAACATGCATTAATATTACATTAACAATGAAGAAAATAATGTGTAGTAGTAATTCTTGTAATGAATCTAAAAAATATAGTCACTTGAGTAATTTTCATTGAAGAATTTTCAAAACTCGTATGAGACTTATTGCCTATGATAAACATTCAAATTAATTCATGGGTCTCTCAGAAAAATTCATCAATACTCGAGTATGGTTGCTATGGTTGAATACATAGACTAATGAGGAATAAAAATGCCAACATTGTGTTTTCCACATGACCAGTATATGTTTACCTGTATGTTTAATGCCTATCAAAGCGAATAAGACAAGGCTGTTCGAAAACACACATTTCGTCACATAGTAATATAAAATATTGAATCTAGAAGTTGATTGCGTATTATGATAATGAATCCATGCGTTAAATGATGTCTGTCATCGAGTTATAAATGATAGATACTGAAGAAATGATACTCGAAAGAAATCCAGTCACCGATGACTGTACTATTCTATCGCTTTCAAAAATACATTTTGATTGTCTTCCCATACTTTTTTAATCGATGTATGAAAGCTGCAAGCCTGCTGTATTAAACATATGTTTGTCGTTCATGTTGTTGTTTTTTGCTCTTTTTTCTAATTTGAATCTTTATTCTTATGAGTTTTTCAGATGTTCCCTCTGCATTTATTTTTATTCTAACTTTTGTATGAAATTTGAATTGCTAATAAAAGTACTACTTTGAGTTATTTCATTCTCTATCATTCAGATTTGCCATATTGACTATGTATATCAGCTTGTGTTCGATGATTGATAATATGAAGAAGCGTAATAAAAAGTAATAAAATGATTGCAAATCCGTCTTGCATGAGACATTTTCATGAATGGTATGATTAATTTACATATATGATTATAATTGGTATTTAAAAAATTTGATCCTCATACATGTCTCGCATCGACAATACTCATCGATTTTCGTGCTTTTTAATTGATTACTCGGATTTCGTTCCGATGTCATGCTATCTTTCAACACTAGAAATTTTGTTGAACTTGTTTTTATTTAATTCAATCATTCACTTTTGTTTCTTATGATCAGTTTAAGGGGACCCCCCCCCTTTCCGGCGTTTCTAAGAAACGGCCGAACGCAAATTCCTGAAACTTTCAGCGTAGATAGACCTCGGGTAGTAGAGCAAAAGTTGTCATAGACACAAATTTGATAGACATCATCTTCTTGGACTTCCAGAGACCCCAAGGTCAAAAAATTGCAAAAAGTTCCCCCCCCCCGGAATTCCCCAGATTTCATCCGTTTGAGCTGAAATTTTTACTGCGAGTAGACGGACCCAATCGGGGTGAAAGTTTTTTTTTTTCAAAAATTCCAAATACTTCAGGCTGGAGAACCAAAATACTGAGCACTTCGCAAAATCTCAAGTTTTTTTTGAATCCAAAAAATTTTGTGAAGCCTGCCAAACTTGATTGGTAGAAAGTATCGAAAAAAAAGCGTTCAACCCAAATCACTTCAAGCCTCACGAAAAAAAATTTCAGCCAGATCGGGCTTGAAAGGCGGAGAAAAAGGGGGAAAATTGGTTTTTGATACCCAAAAAACTAGTTTCGAGAAAAATGAAAAATGAAAAAAACTTGTAGAAAAATATTCTATTTCCGTTTCTACGTAAGTATTTCTGCTGATTGTGTGGTGCGAAGTGTAGTTCGGCATGGAAAATCCGAATCTGAGGTCGGTTTCAATTAATTAATTAATTAAATAACTGATTATGGCTAATTAACGTTTTTCCTGGAAAAACTGAGTTAACTCAGATCAGAACAAAGAACGTGAATCTGAAGTCAATTTTGATTAATTAATTTTTATTTATCAGTTAATTATAAAAAGGCGCCAAAAATTGCGATAATACGTATTCACAGATAATCATGGATGAAAAATCCATATCTAGAATGCATTTCAATTAGTTAACCAATCATTCACTAATTATTAAGAACTGTTTTTCTGTTTTTTTAAAGTAGCCAGGCATAAGTAAACTGAATGTGTAAAGACATGAGAATTATGGATGACATACAATGCCGTAATTTGACTTTTCTGAGATTGTATGAGCCGAAATGAATATAACCATTAGAACAGAAAAGAAAATATGACGAAACATCGTTAGAAATGAAAACATTAAAAAATTGGAAAAATTTTTTTTTCACAGATCTTGCCAAAAAACTTGGTTTTCCAGAGACCTATCGACCTCGGATGGTCCTGATTTTTATAGCACACAAAGAGGGGACCTTGATGCACCTAAACATGAAACAAAAAAATCCGAAAGAAAAATTTTTTTGGCTCAGGAAAGGGGGAGGGTCCCCTTAAACATCGATTAATTCCAATTAATTGATGTTGTCCATGCAACTTCTTTATCATTAGCAATTGTCATTAGTACTTCAGCAACCCAAATAGGATAATATCTCTAATCGTGTAAGTGCAACAAGGTCTTGTTATGTCTTATTCAAATATATTGATTGATTTACAAAATTTTTATCTAATCAATCTCTTTTTCTTATTCTTTAAAGTTAGGATAACTAATTATTCATAAATATTCTTATTGTTCATTATGTTTTATTAAATTCGTTAGAAAATTGTGTATGTGAATCAAATTGAAATGAAAATCTCCATTATTGTTCAATAGAAGTAAATTCTAAAATAATCTGCCAGTTTTTTTTATTACTGAATTTTCTGGGATTTGAAACTAACTATTTTTAATAGTTCACTGGTATGGACATGAATGCCGATAACATGGTATCTAGTGTTATATAGAACGAATGGTACAAATAGGGAAGATAATTTTGAGTTCTGTAAAATTAGATATAAAATTGTAATAGTATGAGAATGTAGATTTTTCTATTTTTATTCGATGAAATTTTACTCTGATAAAAATCACATGACTATTAGTGAAAAGAAACTGAAACTCTAACAGTAATTGATGATCCCAATTTATGATGACCCATACATGTGTATTAAATCTTATAATATTCCTTTTATATCTTTCAGAATATATTCGGTGTATTAGTTTTGAATACCAAACACACGTCACTTTGATTCTTGTGTATTTGAAATACAAAACCAATAAGATTAATTGCTAATACTGCCAATAATATAAGAGTAGATAGCTTTAGTCATACATTAGTACATCCTAATTGAAATACAACTATCCTTTTAGACTCAAAGAATTTTAATAAAAAAGATTTATTCCATTAAATTACAAAAATATTTACATAACTTCAGTTTATCATCCACTATATGATTGAAAGAATATATACACATATATATATATTCAACTTGATTGTTAACTTGTGACTCGTTATCCAATGTTTTCTTTTACCAAAAGATATCAAAGTAAGTGTGCACCATCGCACATTATGATTATCATGCAGATATTTTATCTCGTAATTTAACATCTATATGCTCGAAATCAAGTATCAGTATATGAACAGCAGTTATTCATCATATCCACGAATAGCATGATGTTCACAACAATATAGAATAGTAACGAATTGTTATAACATTCCCAATCAATCCCTGAGAGTAATATTATCGAACATCGATTTCGAGACTATCTATATACTTTCTATTTTTCTTTTTCTCATGTGTATATTACTCCTCATATTAGTATTATTACTATTTTGTCTTTATCTTCCAATCATTATCATTTTTTCATCATTAACTTCCAATAGAGGATTATCTCACTATTGAGACGTTGATACCTTTTCGATTATTCAATAGTTTTACAATAGATATGTCATTCTTCTTTTAGTTCTCTCTCTCTCTCTCTGTGTCTCATGGCACTCATCATGAACCAAGAATATACAAGAACTTGGAAAAATGTTGGGTGTGCATTTTTTTCAATGGATTCTGAAAAATCAAGAATTAAACATCATTCCATCTAAATGACATACCACACACAGGAACCCGTTGAAATGATATAATTCGAGATTCACGTCACGTCTATGTAATATAGGATTACATACATTTTTGCTATAATGACACAAACCTGTGTTAAATAAATACAATTGCAATATAGAATCATCTGAGTGCTCATAGTCTGGCGAAAAGTTACTTATTACGCTGCTTGATTTAATTTTGTTTAGAACGAGTTTATCTTTCAATCTTGATGTAACATGATACAATTTTATTTCTTTTTCAAATACTTATTGTTGTAATAATGACAACTAGGTATAGTCTCAACAATGCAAAGAGTCCATCAATAATTCAACAATTTTTTTTCCTGAATATTCGCGTGTATTTAACTCCTTTTTATGAGGATTCAAAATGTCCTCTAACATCAAAAACAAATCAAATTCATTAGATTAAAGTGCATTCTGTACCGGATTCACAGTAGTATCTAACATGACTCCTTTAGAAAAAAAGAGTATTGTAAATTCGATAAAATCGAAGAACGTATATGATTTCAATAAAAGAATACGTGCAAAAATATTCTCTTTTCGAAAACAAATAAAACAATAACACGCTCCAACCTTTTCAGAATTTCATGAGTCTATAACAATAAAAAAAGAAGCTTGAAAACTATGCTTGAGTCAATTTTTCTTCCCTCGAAGAATAACTTCTAGACATCCTGGATAGATAATTAGAGTTAATTTGTGATTTTCTTTTCAATAAAAATCAATGCATAATAGAAGCAAGTTGTAGACAGACACATAACAAAAAATATGAAAAAAAAAAGTTGAGATTCAAAAGATAACAAATATGGATCATTGTCATTCGGTAAAGTTTTTCTTCACATAATATATTAAAATTCTAATTTACAATCAACAAAATTTTGTTCGTTTTTAATTTCTTTATTAGTTATTGAATCGTTCTGCTCGTGGCATCGACATTCGTAAGCATTGAGAGCATATTCTTTTATATGAATGAACCCTTGACTAGTTGATAGATTTTCTTTATTACACATAAGTTGTGTGTGAATATCTGTTAATGTTGCTTTTTGTGGATGGCATCCACCATCTTTCACAAGTTTATCAGTAGAAATGATGTAAGCATATTGATTAACTTGATGAATCATTGTATCCCAATCATTTTCATTTATTTGTTTCGTTGAGTTTTTCTCATGTGTTTCTAAAACTGTAAATACTTGTTCGTGGTATTCTTGTTTTCTATGTAATGAATTGTAAATCTTTTGATAATGTGGTACTTCATAATTACCATTGTTCAACAATAATTGATATCGTTGATTTTTATCAACCGAGTTTTTCATAGTATGCATGAAAAATCATACAATCTAGTATAAAGGGCGCATTTTCATTTTTAATATTTTTAGATATTTCAATATGTCAACTAGTAAAACTATAGATCAAAATAACAATTACGAACAACACCGAATTATTTTTGCTGATAGAAATAGTATTACACCGAATGAAAATGATGTGCATATAAAACGTTTATGGATTGATATTTATAGTGAGAATTTAAATGAAGGTGCTGTTCAATCAAATGGAACTATTCGTTGGGATTGTCCATGTTTGGGTACACAAGCTATTGGGCCTTGTTCGAAGCAGTTTCGTGCTGCTTTTTCTTGTTATCAAAATAGTAACAATGAGCCAAAAGGTAAAATTCAGCAAAGATGCAAAGTTCATTTGCGTATTCATTCTGTTCTGCAATAAAAAAACCTATATGTTCGGCTCCGTTCTCATTGATATCATCTTCACTTTTTCTAATCGATATCTCAATCTGTAGATATGTTCCAGAAGTATCAAGAAATATCTATAAGAAATTTTCGATGCTTGCTTTTTTTTCAGTCAATGACTAGAATTTTTTACGATTACCATCATTCTTGACTAATGCAGCTTAATTTGGAAGATTATTAAAATTTTTCTTTAACACCCCAGAGTAGTATCTCACTAAAATAAATGCTAAATTTTCGCATTCATCTGAACCGTTGCCGTCCAGAACGATAAATTCGTATTACTGTGGTTTCATGCACGATGTTGATGCAGGAGGTGATTAGGAATTGCTATTGCTGTGCTAAACTTTCTCTTTGTTTATTCTTGATTGATAGAATGTAGCGTTCGAGTTCGACGTGTATATTAGAATTTTGTTCTTGTAAAAGGAAACTCGTGATATTTTTATTAACATTGCTCAAAGAAATTTTAAAGCGAATTATATGAAAAAAAATAATCTACGTACTAATCTCACTTGTAATCATGAATTGAATATTATTGATAGACAATGTTGAATGTGTAGAATTCTTTCGAATGGATTCATTCAGTTAGTATTATTTTTTCATGCTCTTTTAGGTTCCGAATGTACGATAGAATTTATGAAGATGCACCATTGTTTTATGAAATATCCTAAATTATATAACAATACTAGTCATAGAGATAACATTCATAAAAATGAAAAACATACTGAATCAAATATAAAGTACATGACTCATCCCGAAGCACGTCATCCAAAAATCAATGAAACAAAACAACGAACAAAATAAACAATTATGAACAATCTAATGAGTAGCGTTTATTTAAAATCGAATTACAGATAAAAACAAAAATGTTGATATAAATCGAGATATTTGGAACGTTATATCTCACGGTCTTTTACTATAAAATAAAATAACAAGCTATTGAAACTGAAAGTAATTACAAACTTAAGAATCTTTTGTTACCGAACAATGTTTTGTTGATTGAATGGATTGAGAGAAAGTATAAAATTACAGAGTAAGTAAATTGTATTTATTTACTGTTATTCGTTTACATACACAGCTCTATAACATCACGAACTGTAATGGTTATTTTGATCAATGTCATAGAATCGTCTCACTGTTTGATCTTTATCTAATTTCAATAATTAGGCAAATAACAAAGAGATGTTGCTCTTCATACATACATATATATATATATATATATAAATGTTTACTTTATTTCTATTATTCAGATCTGCTTTAATAAAAACTTTCGTCGAAATGAGAACTAAAAAATTCAGCCGAATGACATTTTCTCGAAATTATTTATTCAAAGATTGTTAGCATCAATCTTGATCGATCATAAATCTGAGAAGGCGCTTTTTATAAATTAAATGTGAACCATTTTCACGTGTAAAACACATCTGACTGAAAAATTAGCTTGCATAGCTTCAAGCAAAATACATGTTGTAGATATCAACTTATATTTACACAGATACAAATAGCTATTGAAGTCCATAGGAAGATCACAAGAATCGATGCATTGGTATGTTATTGTTTTTTACTTCTTGTGTTTTTCTTAAGAATATAGCTAGATAGCGTTTACAATAGTACGCTGCAAAAAGAAAAACCGAACCACATTTAATAGATTTATAAAATTATCAACAAACGTACGACATCGTTTGAATTTAGTTTTTATATTTTTATTAAATATCAATGAACACCTCCACCTTGTTTCATTTTAAAAAGACTTGAAAGAATACCATTGGCATGTACAAGATCAGCTGGCTCAATAGTACCATTACCATTAGCATCTAATTGTTTAAAAATATATTTGGATAAAACTTTAGCTGCTATGCCATTAATACCAAATTGTTGTAATAGAAGTTGTAAATCTTCTTTTGTAACACGGCCATCATTATTTTTATCTAACATGCGAAAAGCTTCTGTCGGATTGCTAAATGCATCTGTTAAACCACTCATATCAAAATTTGAAGGCAAAGCTTTAGCAGCTTCATGTGCTGTTGGCATGTTGCGATTACTGTTTGAAAAATGTATTTGTAATTATTTCAACGTGATTCTGTGTCTACCTTTATGAAGTCGAGTTGCAGACAAATATTTTTTCAAGTACCCCTTTTGCGTAGTTTTGTTTTTCTATCGTAAAAAAATCTTAGAAGTCTTTTTTTTCTCGTTTCTCATTTTTCTCAGGTGTTTGCTTTCAGAATGGAGCAACAGGACATCAGGAGAACAAGCGACACGCAAAGCAATTATTATTATTACTAAGGTTTACATAGAGAGAAGAAAATTAGAGAATAAATTTTTATTTTGAATACTATGCGAATGACTCATGCTGCGTATAATAAACAGATAAATAGAAACGTCGTCATAAACAATTCTTTGATAAAATACAGAAGTTTATAAATTACAATAAAAATTATACATTGTGTTTTATATCATATATTCGATGATTGGCCAATTGATGAATATATTGAGTGAAGACAAGATCAACTAAAACTAATAGCAAAATGGCCTTATGATAATAAAGGGTTCAGTGTTAATTGACCGAAAGTAAAAAGATCGAATGGCAAAATCCCGAAAAAAATGAACGAAATAAAATTTCAAACGAGCGAAATCTCGAAGGGTAAAAAGTCGAAAAATGGAAATCAAAAAAAATAAAATCTCGGAAAAACAAAATCTCGAAAATGAAAAAGTGAAATTAATTGAAGTACTGGATAGAAAGATGGTTTATTAATGGTAAGTATGCTAATTAGTGAACGAACAGTACAAATAAAGATGATGTAAAAAGTGACTATGATGTGGTGCTTTACCGCGTGAATAAGAACTGTAAAAAAATAATTCAAAAGAAAAATGAATAGAACTAAGTTCACAAGAGCAAATGTAGTACTAATTAAATATCTATTTTTTTGATTTCGTGTCCTTGAATACAAGTAATGATAGATTCAGAAGATATTCTTTTAAATCAATTTCGAAATTTTCTAATCTTCTTGATAAAATTGTAAACTGTTGTTCGATGACAGTAGGCTTTTTATTTCGTGCGCCAGCTGAGATATGAATAAGTTACTGCTGATCACCTTTTTTAAGAAACTGATCATTTGCATTGGTATGTAGCGTGGCAGTGCAATATTTCACTTCACATTTCCAATATTTCTTTTTAATAGTTGATTTGCTTAATTGTTATACATACGAATCAAATACTAACAAAGGTTTACATTTGTTACTAGATATAAATTCAATCGAGATCATTGTATAACGGCGCAACCACTTGTTATGCTCATAACGATAAATGAATTTATGTGAAGCCCACTTGTTTATATATACATACAAGACTGTATAGATACACAAGAAATATAAAGGAACGAACGAACTAACAACAGATGAGTCAATAGCCATTCAACATTAGTTCTTTCTCAAAACTTTCGAGATTTTTTCTTTCGTTATTTTTTTCGACATATTTTTCTGTCGATGTTTTTCCTTTCGAGATTTTGTTTTGTCGGAAAATTCTTTTTCAAGATTTTTCCTTTCGGTCAATTAACACTCCCCCTAATGAATAAGGTTTCCAATCCTATGTCTTCTGAATGAAAAATATTCATTATCGAAAAATATTATTCTAGGCCTAAAACATTCACTGATATCAGAGATAATAATGTTGGTGAATATTCTACGGTGATATTGAATGAGACGTAGCTTACACGACATGTCTTTGATCGAAATCTATACCGTAGGCTAGCTCTGTTGGCGATGAAAGACATATTCAAGGATCTATTTCGTCATTTTACTGAATAATTCGAATTGAATTGAATCAACTCGATTTATTATGATGCTAACGTTTGGATATGCACACGCTCGAATTAGTTGCGACTGCTCGCCATTTTTGCAATCTCAAAAGCTAAATACAGACTAGTAATATAACAATAGTGTTATTGAAATATAGTTTTACATTTAAAACAACAAAATTTCAGCAAAATATGTATGGAAAATTCGTCAAACTTTTTCGTTTGATGGCATATAGTGATTACGCTCATTTTAAAATTTTTATGTGTCGATTGTAAAATTTTTCTCCCACAGATAATAGTTCAACTGATTTATCGATATTTGCACTGAAAATACTTGACAAAGACATAACCATGTTCTGTGCCTAAATTTTCATGATTGATAGATGTCTTACAGAAAAATTAATCGTCATGATACAAGTTTGTAGTAACATTTCATTCAGTTTGTTTTTAGAATCAAATGCAATTCCATCTTGTATGTTTGCTTGTATGAATTATGTTCAATTGTCTAACTTTAGATTCTCAGGAAGCAGTAAATCATCATAATTCTGAGTCGATACTGTAATATTCCTTGTGAGTTTTCAGACCTATGAAAAAAGTACGAGAATATTTTATCTCATAGATTTCAACTCATCCATCACATTCTATGGCAAATATCTATTTACGAATAGATATATAGTGAAAGTAAGTAATTACGCAAGAAATGGAGTAATCTCGACACAAGTACGGGATCATTTTTAATAAAGATCAACATTCCTATTCGAAAAATTTTTAAATTATTACATAGTTTAATAAGAGTCTACACGAATGAGCCGAAAAATTGCTAAATAATAGATGACAATAGTTGATGATAAAAACGAATGAGGAACAATTTATTGTTATGGAAGATAAGAAACATTGCAAGTTTTCTAATTTGAATATGATATACCTGTTTCGGATAAAATATGAACATTCAGAAACAAGTAACATCCTGTTTTGATTTTTTTTTCTATCAGCAGATTTTTCATCTAGTCGCAATATCTTACCTAAGGAGAATTACATAAAGATAGTTGTTGTTTTCTTTGTTGAATCATCTTGCATATCGTCATTATTTCATTTCTTATCTCTTTATCATCTTTGAATAGAAATAGTTATATTTTCGTTGTTTCATTTACACTGGGAGACAAATCTAAACTATTCAACGACGATATATCTTTAAAAAGAACAATGATGAAAGTTATCATTGTTTCATTCATTTGTTTAGAACTATTTGTTGTTCATACTTATGCTTTTGATGCCGAAGCCTATGGCAACTATGTTGATGAACTTAGCCAAGACGAAAAATTTCTTGAAGAATATGCTAAATGGTCATTGGAACTTTTTTCTCAACCAGATTATCTTTATGGTAAAGGGCATGAAAAATTTCCCTGTCCTATTACGAAAAACTCAAATATTCCCACATCTGTGCACACCCTTCGACCAAATGATGTTACATGTGTTGGTGCAATAGGTGATAGTCTAACAGCTGGTTTAGGTGCTCAAGCCATTACTCCCGTTGGTTTATTATTTGAAAATCGAGGTTAGATATATATTTCGAATTTTATATAATAAATCTTCGCTTTATTTTCAAGGCATATCTTGGTCAGTGGGAGGTGATCATTCATATTCAAAAGTTCTTTCGCTACCAAATGTTTTACGCAAATACAATCCAACACTTGCGGGCTTCTCCACGAAAGTATCAATCATGCTTTTGAATGGTCAAGATGCTAAAAATAATCGGCTCAATACTGGTAAGTATTTATTGATAAGATTATGGTTTTTTTTTCTCAAACAGAAAACATTTCGATTGCTACTTACTAGCGAAATCTGGTGATCGTTCAAGTCACATCCCTTATCAAGCTGAACTACTCATGAATCGAATAAAAGATGAACAAATATGCGATTGGAATAAGGATTGGAAAGTTATTACTTTATTTGTTGGTGTAAGTTACTGTGTTTATTTTAATTGTACTCGATCGTTGTATGTTTCGTTCTTTTCCTAGGGTAATGATTTATGTAGCTTTTGTGAAGAGGCAAACATAAGTAAACATACACCAGAGCAATATTTAGGTTATGTACGTGATACTCTGGATAAATTATATAATGCACCATTACCACGTACTCTTGTTAATCTTGTCCTTGTACTTGATATACGTGGTATAAAAGAGCTCAACAGTGGTGGTTTCGTTTGTCAAACACTTCATAAACGAACATGTCCATGTGCTGCTTTTCCAACAGCTGAACAAGAAAAAATATTAGATGATTATATACCAAGATACCATCAAGTACTAATCGATTTAGTTAATTCAGGTCGCTATGACGAACGTGATGATTTTACTGTTGTTATTCAACCATTCATGGCCAAAACAAAAATACCATTGCAAGAGAATAAAAAAATTGATTTTAGTTATTTTGCACCAGATTGTTTTCATTTTAGCGGTACGTCATGTCATGTTATAGAAGAATTTTTATGCTATGATTTTGTTTAGGCAAAGGTCATTCACAAGCTGCCCTTTCACTCTGGAATAATATGCTTGAACCAGTAGGTGCTAAACAATGGTTTTGGCATATTAATGAATCATTGAATTGTCCTACAGAGAAATATCCATACATATTTACCAATAAGAATTCAGGCGAAGCATTAGATGACTATCAACGTTCAACGGCACCCTCGCATAACACACATAGTGCCTCATCAATGAGTAGCAGTAGTGCTTCAAAACCAGTTGAGACTACAACGAAACGTCATAAACATGATAAAAAAATGTCCGATTCATCGTTTAGCAAGATGCAACTAGTTGCATTTACTAGTTTCTTTCTTTTGATAATGATCATATTAATTTTGGCTATTACTAAACGAGAACGAATTCGTGTATTTATTCATGGAACTGGACGACATCATTTAAATGGCTTTAAAAATACACATGATCCAGATGAAAATGATGATTTCGAAGTTTGGAATCGAGCAAACGTAAAATCAGGATTCTCTATGAATAATGATATTCCAAAAACACATGGTACACGCATATCTTTCGAATAAATACTTTTTTTTTGATGATTCTATTTCGATAATGTATTGGCTCTAAATTTCAATTCAATAATTGTTTTACTTCTTTTCTCTTCTTCCATATAATTGTAAATCAAATAAAATGTTATGCAAAATTCGTCACAGTTTGACCTAAAATACTTCGAAATAGACAATCTGCTATGCATTCGATTGAATGTAAGATACTGATACCACATTTTGTAGTTCATACAAGAGAAAATATCCTACAAACATTACAAAATCTGTTTGCGCAAAGTAACTATCTTATAAGCGTCACTTTCGATAAAAACGTAGTGAAACACAAAAATAAAATCATATGTGTTTTGTTTTGAATAAGAATTCTACAATTGATTGAATTAGATTTCGATGTATCTCGACTATATAATATGGATTCATTCAATCGTAGGAAAAACTTCCGTCACACTTCATGTTTTAAATTAACTCTGAAAGCTAACAGAGATATGTCGATATTCTTTAGCATAGTTTTAAATCTTACATAGTAAATAATTGATCACGGTATGAAACAATCAAAAAAATATCCACAGACACAACGTTCTAAGGTCAATCCGAGTCTTTTCACGACTTTGCCGGCACTCACTTGTAAGTAGAAAGAGCTTTAAGATCTGACTATAGTATGTAGACGTTCGCTACACATGTTATACTACTATAATCATTTGTTTTTCTTTATGAGATTTTCTACTGCACAAATACTAAAAAAATCATATCTTGTGTATGCTTGTGTTGATAAGCATAATATATTTGATAAAATAAATCACTTTCCAAATTCTTTCAAATATCAAAGATAGGCAATGAATGATAGAAAAAAATAAAACTCTAAACTACAATGTTATTTGGAAAAGTAGCCCATGGCGGACAACTGGAAAGGGTGGATGTGGATGGATGTCGAGATAGTTGTAGGTGCCAGTTTGGCTTTAGAGAAGAACATCACACATATCCAACACACTCACAATATATATTATTAAAATAGACAGAAAGAAACAAATCTCTCTTTGACCTACGACACACGAAAAGTATAGAACGTAGAATATATGTCATAAGGTCGTAGGTTGTATCAAAGTATTCAGTATCATATTTGAACTTTTGATATTTATTTTTGACGATTTTCTCATGTCAAAAATCACTATAATATTATAAATCTATGTAAAAATCTTGATTGTATCAGACACTATGATGTAAAACGGTCCGAAAATTTATAGTGTGAATGTATCAATTTTGATTTCGAACACAACGAGAAAGAAATAATTTCTATTCGTTCGCAGTAGTTTTTTCAATGGTCTTTTTTACTAGATCAGAAACATTTCTACAGTGGATGAATTTCATTCAAAAAGACTTCTCCCAACTATAATTTGCTATACGAAGAAATATGCACGATAGTCATTCGTTCATATTATTTCCATTGGTATATTGTCTACGACTATCAAAGAAAATTTTATGGGTAAATAAAAATATTTATACTATTTTTGTGGCATCAAATAGCAAGGATATATGTTTTCAATAAAATATCACATTTTGCTCCAGAATCATGCTGAAAATAGATGTGCCTTCGCAGTTCATCTGAAATTAACGAATTTAAAAAGTGTTCTCCGAGATCACAGAACTATTTACCGAGATTTTAATATTGGCAATTTTTTTAAAGCTAGTGAAAGACAAGAATCCTTTTACAAATTTCGAAAAATTGCGATAGTAATTATAATTTATAAATAAAATATGATGGACAAGATATCTGAAGAAGTCTAATTTTACTGCTAAAATTAGAAGAGTTAGCAACCCTATTAATATTACAAAGGGAAGTATGCTACGATTTGAATGTGTCTATTCGTACACATCAACAGTCGCCGACATCATAAATTTGTCAGTTAGGCAATCAGAGTTTTGCTGTGATTCGAATAGATCCTATTATCGTAATTGATATAATCCATTATAAACATGTTTTTTGCTCGTTTTCTTGATAACTGTAATGAGAATTAGAACAGCTATAAATGATATTGTTGTATGATCGTCTCCAGTTGAAATAATGAGTAAAGGTATCAGAGAGTCAACGTCATTCAAGCGTGAAACAGGTAACTAATGGAAACTGATTTAATTGATTCCATAATTTTCAACACATCATAGCACTCTACAGCACTAGATATCTCCGTATTATGATTGCATATCTCGATATTGTATGTAAAGTAATATAATATAAAGAATACACGAGGTTGTATAAGTGCTTTGAGTAAACGATCGTATTTCTTCATATACCATATAATATGGTGAAACATGATCCTTAAAAGTGGATTTCTAATATGCTGACATATGAAGATTTTCTGCCGTATAGTAGCCGACGAAATGCAATTGTGATGGTCTTCATTTCCTACGTTAAAAAGATGGAATCATTAGTGATGCTGTATTACCATTATTGATATTTTTCTGCTTAGAATACAATTTATTTTCTTTTTACTGAAACCTAATCGTTGTAATTAATTGATCTTCATAAAATCGTACCGTGTCAAAATCGAGCGTATAATTGAATTTTCTTTTTCGTTTAGTTTCAAAGTACTTTTTTTAGCTTGTTTATTACTATTGTTTCAGCTTCTTCATCATCTCTCGTGTATATCATTTTCCTATACAATCATGCCTATAAAATGAAGAACTAGTCATCTAATCTTCAATGTCTCAAATAAGTTGGCCTATTTTGATCTTCTTTGCACAGGTAAGAGGAAAAATATTCCTATCATATAATTGATATACGTCTAGCTCGCATTAATGACTTTTTTGACATTATGTGAATCTAAGTATAGAAATCTAGTCAAGATCTTTAAAAAGCCTAATATTTCTACATGATATGGGTTGACTGAAATTTGACTAAATTATGAATTTTTCTTATTAATACTTTTAATAAAGTTGAAACAATATTTAATTGATTGAATTCATGTCCTTATCGACGTTCGTTAGTAGCAGTAGATGATATTAGATAGAAATCTCTTTTTTCTTTTTTTATATCTGTTAATTCCATTTTTATTTCATTCAATGAATTCTATGAAATAGAGCTAACTTCGTTCAATTTTGAGTTACTCATTGTTTAATTTTTTTGATAGCGTTGACATTTTATCATGACTTTATTTGGCAAATTAAAATTGCAAAATGCCGTTCTCTTTTATCTTTTAATGAAAAACGTTATCTTCTAACATTGAATAAGTTAAGTTTACTTTTACATGTTTAATGAAGTTCAAAAATAAAATGCCACCTTTGCTTAAGATCATCATTTTAAGCATACACTAAATGCATGAAAAAGTTCTGTATATATTACAAGTAATCTTAATTCGACATTGTAGATTACTCGATCGAACATGTGCAGTCAAAAAAGCAACATTAATTTCGACCAGTAGTATTTATTGGGATTGATTTCAATGAAAATAAAAAGCGGATTATGTGTGAATCAATAAAAGATTAGACATCATATGACATTAGTATTATTTCGAGATCGACAAAGAAAAGATGAACTATGAGTATGTTCACTTTCTTTCACATTTCATTATTTCTCAAGTAATGAACGACAGCGAAATAAAACAAAAATTACTATTAGAATATTCGTATGAAAGCTTGTGGGCCACTGTTAAATCTTACAAGATCGAATATTAAAATTATTCATTTTGGTTTTTATCAAAAATAACAAGTTAATAATTTACCTAATTCATGCAAAATCCTAAGGTTGAAAATTTTCGGTTAAATCTTTCATTTCAGTTCGTGTTCGAAGAATGACGATAATAGAAAGACAAGTATTCCCGATTTCAAGTTTTCAATGATTGGTTATTCATTATAAAAATAACTCTTTTCTTACAAAATCTAGTTAGTCACATGCTAATTAGAGAATAGTAACCATTGCTTATCAATGTAGGTACTAGATCGTTATATCATTGCTGTAAGTTTTGTTATTGATTATGAATTTGAAATTTATTATTAATGATCAAAGATATGAAAAAGAGGAATGACAATATCACATCAACCACATACCCATAAACGTAGAGTAAAACTTAGTTATATATCAGTATATAATTATAAGTGTTTATTGATCACAGTATATGACGTATTATCAAATTCTGCAATAGAAGAATATTATTGTGTAATAGAAATGTTGCGACATAATAGTAATAGAAGACCTCAACGTCAGTATAAATGGTTCTTTAACCCTGAGAAAAATAGAAACGAATGTAGAGAGTAGTTCAATGAAAAGAAACGAAAGAAAAGGCAATTTCCAATCATCAATGAGAACGAAGAAAAGACACATTCCATTCATCAGCAAAACGCATCCTTAACACTTGTATTTTGATGTGTACCATTTATTTTATTCGAATCTAATAAGAGTGAGATATAGATTTTCCTAGTCGTTGTATTCTACTCATGATTAACATGTCGAGTATTATTTCACTTCGTGTAAGTAAATAGAAAAAAAAACCATCTTGTTTTAATATGACAATTATAAAAACAAAATATGGCGGAAGAGTGTGTAGATGATACTTCCCATGTACTCTTAGTCATCATATATATGGACAACATAATTTTTCAATAATTGCTGAACTGATTTATGTTTATAGTGAAACCTTAGTTAAAAGAAATAGTTATATATCAATCACTGTATAAGGCTATAATCATTCATGTTTGACGAAGTTTTGTAATACTTTCTTGTTTAAGATAAATATTAAACATTTCACTTTACAACTATATTCCGGTCTGACTGTAACTCTGTTTCGAACGATACTAATCTTGCAATGTTCAAGAAAATACGAGCTTCGTTACAAGATTGTTTATCATATTGACTGATTCTCAGTTTCTTCAGTCAATTCCGTAGATTTTCGTTCATGCTTGTAATAGAATTATGACGTAAGATTTATATCTAACATTAACTTTTATAATTAGATATTCTACCTAAGAAATATCTCAAACGATTCTGCTTTATATTAGAGTTGTAAGATTTTGAAGGTAGAGTTATGCTTATAAAACGGCTTGGTAAATTTATTCATATCCTAATCAATGTTCACTAGTCTTCAATAGTGTTTTTGTTATATTTTATTCATACTGGAAGTTGAATTGAAAGGTAATATTGTGTTCAAATAAATATACGCTGATTGTAGATGGTTTTATAAAAGTACTTTTATGGAGTTTTTCATATTGTAATTCAATAAATTAGAATCTACTTCATATTATTGGTGGAAAACTAGTAAAATATACGGCACATTGACACGCACAAAATTACACCAATCATTGTTATATTCATTGTAGTCGAAGTTTATCAACACT
This sequence comes from Rotaria macrura, assembly GCA_900239685.1. NCBI lineage: Eukaryota > Metazoa > Rotifera > Eurotatoria > Philodinida > Philodinidae > Rotaria > Rotaria macrura. The sequence goes on from OENT01000152.1 coordinate 53,287, forward strand.
AATCAAACTTATCAGAAGTTTTTAGCAAGTTCATTCGCTGTCTTGATTTTTTTAACCCTAAAATATAGTGAACTATAAGTTTACTTGATAATATTTCGATGCTAATATTTTTCATTCTTTCCCGAACAATTCAAAAGCAGTCTAATGAATTCTAAGCTGTATTTGATATTTTCGAGCATGCAAAGTACTATATTTTAATCAATAAAAATAGAGTGTTTCGATAAAATTATCCATTCGGCATGCCGTCTGGTCCATTCATTTTTATTATATATCACTATGATTCATAATGTAATGTACATAGTGAATAATAATTTCGTGAGATGACAAGAAATAAAACTGCTATATCACTTCTGTAAATAATAGTTTACACATACATAAGAGATGCATTAACTATTTCAAACATTTCCTAGGTCTTTCTGTGTACTTATTTATCTAACACAATAGAATATTTAAGATTGAGTTTTGTTTATTTGAAGAATTCACGTAGTTACAATCCTACACAGAGGGAAAAGTCAACATTTTTATAGACGACAGTATAAATACACCTGAGCTTTATTAATATATATATATATATACGTATGGATTCGTATGAAAAATTAATTTCTATTGATACAAAATAAGAAGAAATCTTTTCGTCAAAAGTTAATTGATTATGTTAACTTCAGATTGTCATGCATTCTTCTTCATAATTGCGTTTTCAATTTATTTCCCAGTGAAAAATTGTCACATTTTATGAGATTCTATGAAATTATCATCGGATGTTTGTGCAACAAAATCAAAATTAAAATCCATTGAAATTGTCCAAATCCTAGATAATTTGATTTTTAATCAAAAATAATCTTTTAAATCAAGTATAATTTCGAATCAAGTCAAATTTGATTAGATTCGAAATTATACTTGATTTACAAGATTATTTTTGATTAAAAATCAAATTATCTAGGATTTGGACAATTTCAATGGATTTTAATTTTGACTTTTTGTTACCCAAACATCCGATGATAATCTGATAAAATCTGACAATTTTTCACTGGGTTATATACTTCACACTAATTCTTTATATAATTAATTTCGTTTTTTAAGACAGGCAAATAAATATGTATCGTGATAGGATGAAATTTATGCATGTTTCATATTTTATTTTTTATTCAGTTTGATAACTTTATGACGGTAGCATCTATATGTGTAATTTATTAATCTTTAAAAGTCATGTAGGACAGAAAGGATGTTTTTTCATGCCTTTGTTAACCGGCGACAACTATTCTTCTCAGCAATGCTGATTGGCTAGATTTAGAGATTATGTTTAAAAAGTTTTCAAAAAGTCTATTTCTTTTCTTTTTTTTTTCGCTCTCCTTCACTCACACATTTTACAAGTTGTGATTCTTTTCTACTTTTGTTTGTCACATCGTTTTCTTCCTTGGTTTTTCATTTTAATATTACCTATGTTTATTTTTTTTTATTGCCTTATATTTATTTTGTGTCATGTTTTTTGAAAAATGATTATCACAACTGAGAGTAATCTTTTCATATTGAGTCTCATTTGTTTTCTTTTCATTCTATATTACTAATTAATTTAATAGTTCATATATTGACAAGTAGTTAAATGTCTGATACATCGTCAAGAGACAAAATCTATGGCGTCGATACATCCGAACGTAACACTCGTCTATTACGCATTAAAGTTCTACGTGCAGTTGATTTACAACGACGAGATTTTCTTGGTGGATCAGGTGATCCATACGTGAAAATTTTGTTACAAACACGCGAGAATCGCAATCAAACCATTGATATTGCTATAACACGTACGATACCAAAAACACTTAATCCATTATGGAATCAAGACTTCGTTTTTCGAGTACATACACATAAATATATATATATATATATATATATATATATATATACTGAATATAACAGGAGAAAGGCAAAGGAATTATTTTACTTTCAAATTCTTAGGTTGATCCGACAAAACATCGACTCGTATTTGAAGTATATGATCAAAATCGACTTGTATGCATAGATCATTTTGAATTGAATTAAATAAACAATTGAATTATTTCTTGTTTTCGAAGACAAAAGATGATTTTCTTGGTATGTGCTTTGTTGAATTAAATTTAAATATTCCATATGAATCACCCGAACAAGCAATCCTGACAAGAGATTATCCATTATTGAAACGAAGGTATAAATAGTTATCAATTAAAACCAGATGAATTTTAGCTTTCAATTGAAATTTTAGTGTTCTACAACGTGTTCGTGGGAGTGTAACAGTCGGATTATGTTATTTGAATTCAAATCCTTCACCAAGTCAACGAAATACAATAGAAAATGAAAACATACAACAAAATGAAGTAACACAAGCTTGTAGTTTAAGATAAATGAACATAAAGTTATTTTGTTTTTTGATAGCCGGGATTTGTAGTTGTTAATCATAACGATACCGTCCCTGAACAAAATGGTGCTACAGATGAAACACCATTACCGCACGGATGGGAGGGTAGATCTCAACATTTTCTTAGTATTGTCCTTTATTACTATAGTGTATTATAATTAGAAAGAAAAGACGTTGCTGGTCGAACGTATTATGTCGATCACAATACTCGTACCACTACATGGCATCGTCCAAATGGACGAAGGTAACTTTTTTTTTCGAAATGGTCATGATGAATACTTGTTTTTTGTTAGTACTATTGCACCTCAACGACCACAAGCACAAGTTGGCGATCGACGTCAAATCGATGATATGGAATCTAATCATAGCCGAACGAATAATGCTACAGGAGCGGCGGCAGCAGCAGCAGCAGCGGCAACACCAGCAGCGGCACTACCAGCTTCACGTAGTGCAACAACGACTTCTCAATCAGATGAGCTTGGTCCATTACCACCTGGTTGGCAAATGTCAAAGACAGAAAATGAACGTGCATTTTTTATCGATCATATTAATAAAAGAACAACTTGGGTAACAACTAATGACGTACCCTAATGTCTTCTTCATTTATGTTTTTATTAAGATCGATCCTCGAACAGGGAAACCAAGTCCTATACCAGCAGCCCAACGTGAAGTTAATGCAAATGGTCCCTTACCAGTAAGAAACACAAAACTACAGTAAAACCAATAACAAGCTTATCATATATACTGTCTTTTTCTAGGATCATTGGGAAGTAGCAACATTGCCCGACGGTCGTGTTTACTACATTGATCATTGTAAGCCCAAATGTTTTTCACCGAATTCTATGAGATTGATTTATGTAATTTAGTGAGTAAAACAACGACTTGGACGGATCCACGTGTTGCTGGACCAGTAAGTTTAGCAATCTCAATTACAAGATCTAATATAAAAGCATACTCTAGAACTATCAATTCGATTACTACTTCAGAGTAGTATTTCGATTGACTTATCTCTTGCCTAGTGAGCGTCTCGTAAAAACAGCTAATGCTTCTGAGCAGCAACAGTCCTTCTTCAAACATCAGTGTCACTTCTATTGATGTCAACTGTCTTCAAGTGCTAATGATTGCACTTTAATATTCAAGTAGGAAAACAAATTGTAGACATTGCGCTTGAGCAATGTCGATTCATTTTCTTTCTTCCATAAGTAAAAGCTACGCCTCGAAATCTTTCCCCGTCTCATCAACAAGTTCAATAGCATAGACTCTGATTCAAGGAACTCTTTTCTGACTTTACAATTCTATTTCACGAAACGGAATTTTCGAATTGAATCTATTCTCAAAAGTTTCTTACTTGAGAAACAGATTTGTCTAACTTCGTACAACTGTCTTTCAAACTTTGATGGTAAAAGTTCAACGAACCGTTGAAGTTGGTTATGATTGAATAGAAAATCTTTTGTTTTAACTAAAATAAATTGCTCATTGTATACATTACTGAAACTATTCATTCCATCTGAACTAATATCAATGGCAATCATAGTCACAATATTTTCAGTTATAACTGCAAACAGTTATCTTGTCGAGTAAAAACGTTTTGTGAAACAGTCTTTAGTTCTCGTTTTCTGATTCATACAACAACAGATATATATCATAACTTTCAGATCAAGATCCATAGAAATATTAGTGATTTCATCTTTGTATCATTCTGGCGATGTTTTCAATAATTTTGAACGATGCCTTATATATGAAAAAAGAAATAACAATAATAATCTTAGATATTCAGTTACTAAATTTTTCTTCAACTTTTCACATCTATGATAATACTTCATTAAGATACAACAATAGACACTAAAAAATGACTTTCATATTGAATCACGAGAAAAATCGTAGTACAGTCAACAAAAATCGGGATGAGGTTGATGAGAACGTTGGGTTAGCACTAACTTCTAGGATCTTCATCGAAAATGTTGTATGACTAGTTTTTGCTTCAAGCATGTGATCATCGGGTGATAAAACTGAAAATTCTAGTCATATTATTTGTGAAAAGTACTTGAAATGAATCACAAACCTAATAAAGAAGCGAAAGTGCGACACAAGAAACAATCTCATTTAGACTTCTGCTAATCTCAGCGTGATTTCATATCTTGAGTCAACATAAATGTCAACAGTATCTTTCAGTTGAAGTAATACTCTCATCTGAATGTATCAGTGGCGGACTTAGAATTTTCTAGTGAAGGTAGCACATTCTAAATTATATTATTAGAGTCAGTATCATTTTTTTGAAACTATTTAAATTAGAGTGCTATTTTTCATTGTTTTTTTCTATGCCGTACATCTATAATATCATGCAAACAAGAAACTACTTTTTTTCGAAATAAACGTAAACAGTGAAACCTAAAACAACTAGTCGAAGATTAGATTTAGCAAATTCATTGATCGGAAACCAGTGAAAAAACGTTTCCCACCCAGAAGAATCACTCTAGTCGTTTGAAAGACCATCGAAAACGACATTCATTTTCAACCTATTCCGCCGTCATTCGTCATAACGTTTTACGAACCGTGGTTTTACTAGTAAATGGCTATTACTTTTAGCATTATTCTCTTCGTTTTCAGGGCTGACGGAAAATGGCCCCGCTTTTTTACGTTTCACAGTGTTTTCTACCACTTGGATAGGATTCGAAACGTTTTTCACTGGTTTCCAAGAATATCATACTTTCAGAGAATTTATCATGATCTAAACGATTCAGTCGTGTTTCAAACATAGTCGAACGTCAATAAGTATAAATTGGAAAGTCGAGTCTTTTCAAGAAAATATTCCCCACTGCGGGTCGCACAATTCGACTGTTTTCTTATAAATGAGATTCTTTTCGTTTTATTTGAAACATTAGAATATTTTGCTGATTACGCTCGATTAAATTTTGCAGTATTCTTGAAAAAATTTACAACCAATACTGCTTCCATGCTTGTCACTATGACTCACTCGAGAGCCTTATTTCTTGAGTTTAAGCATTCGAGAAGAGAGGAGAAGAAACATTTTGGATGATACTGAAAAGTCGAAGACAAAAGAAATGTGAGTGATTTTCTATGATTCCCATTCCTGGTAATCAGTCATATTTCTAATTTCCTCGTCACTTCTATTCTCAGGGAGTGGCGATAGATAAACTAGTGGTCCACCAGAGGAATATATTTTAGTAAATAGATAAAAGAATAAAGTTAGGGAAGAGAAACAGCGTTCATATGCTTCTAAGAAATGAATGAACAAGTCACACAATGACAGATATCTGCATATACATTAAAAGCAAATAACTATGTATATATGAATTCATTTTTTAGGCTGTGCCATATTCGCGTGATTATGCAGCAAAATATGCTATATTTCGTCGTAGTTTACCTCGACCGAAATCTCATGTTGGTCCACAAGTTGAGATTCATGTTAATCGAAAGGATATTATGGAATCTTCCTTTACCGCTATAATGAGCATCAGAGATGCTGAAGTATTAAAATCAAGGTAAAAAGATATACAAGAGAATAAAAGAAAAGGAATTTTAATATCTTTTCATGAAACATTTTTTTTTCAAGACTCTGGATAGTATTCGATGGTGAACGTGGTCTAGATTATGGTGGTTTAAGTCGTGAATGGTTTTTACTTCTTTCACGTGAAATATTCAATCCATATTATGGTCTTTTCGAATATAGTGCTATGTAAAATAAATGATTATTTTTTTTTCTTTCCAACATATCAATCTCATGCATTGTTCTTGTTCAATTATTATAGTGATAATTATACACTGCAAATAAATCCATTATCTGGTATTCTTAATGAAGAACATAAAAAATATTTTCGTTTTATTGGACGTATTATTGCTATGGCAATATATCATGGAAAATTACTTGAAGGTTTTTCATTTTTGTCTTTTATTCATATTATTTATACAATAGATCTTTTCGTTCAGCATTTTTCATTCGCCCATTTTATAAGATGTTATTATCAAAACCGATTACAGTTGCCGATATGGAATCGGTCGATCGCGAATACTATCAATCATTGAAATATATTATTGATAATGATCCAACTGATTTAGATCTCTACTTCGTTGTTAGCGAAGAAGTTCTTGGTGAAGTAAGTTCTTCAATATAAATTATACGTCAGTATATAATATGTTTTTCGTTTATAAGCTACGTGAACATGAACTCAAGCCTGGTGGTCAACATATACAAGTAACGGAACAAAATAAACAAGAATACATTGAGTAATAATAAATTAATTGAATTTTAATTTATACTGACATCTACTTACTTATTTCCTTTTTTTTAATTAGTATGGTTATTAATTATCGATTTGTACAACGAATAGCGATGCAAGTAAACGAATTAAAACAAGGCTTTCAAGATATACTTCCTCTTGAAGTTATTAAAATATTTGATGAAAAAGAAGTCGAAGTATGAAGTTTAATCAATCTATATCATTCGCTCTAAATATTTTATTCTAGCTTTTGATGAGTGGTCTCGGCGATATTAATGTTAACGATTGGCGAATGAATACTATGTACAAAGGTGGTTATACACCAGATAATCTTGTTATACAAAACTTTTGGAAGGTAACCCGAAATATTCAACTCAATTGAGAGAATAATTCATCGTCTTATCAATTGTGTTCGAGAAAATTCTATCATCATACGACTCGTATCTAGCGATAACATGTGAATACAAATGAAAACTAGAGTTCGTAAGGGCTAAAACTAGATGCATCCATGTTTATACAACCATATGAAAAAAAAATATCAATTAAAACACTTTTCGAACCTCTCCTACCATTCTTTGTACGAACATTTGAAAAACAAATATTCGATAAGTTCATTAAGCTATTTTGAAACACGAATGAAAACTAACATTCAAATAGTATGTAACCGACATTTCTTTCTTTCAATTGTATGCTTGACAAAGCAAACAAACTTGGTTGGAATACGTGTTTTTCTTCTGTTCTCAACATGCATGATAGGATTCACTAACATCAACGAAGGAGAAAAGAATGTTTTCGATAATGCTAATTGTATTTGCGTTGCTTCGAAAGATAGTTTGTTGAATACATGAGAAAATAATGCGTTCTTTTTCTGTGAACGGAAACGCAAAAAGAATAATAAATGCATTACTATTAGCAGAATTATCGCATATGTTACAGATTGTTCATCATAGTCTATGTAGTAAAAAGCTCTTGCCAGTCTCAACGTCATCATCTGACTTTCATCAATTTTTTGCTTGTTATTTTTTTAAGCAAACAATGAAGTTTGACTACTATTCTTTGAACTTGTTACAGACAGTACGAGTTCGTTGAGTTGTACACAGTATTGTGACTTTGACTGAAATCTACTGTTTTTCTAAGAGTTTAAAACATATGAATAGATTGAAACTTTCAATTGAATTACGTGTTAAGCATAATAGTTGATCGGCAACATGCATGGTGTGTATCAATACAAAGAAAGAACTCATTCAAAATTTAGCATCAAATGACTAATGAAGATTCTTCAGCAATAAAATATGTTCATTGATTTTGAAGAATTGATAAAACATCATTTGTAATAATGATTGAACTTGAATCAACGTTTTTCAAATCTCAATAGAATACTATTCTCACTTGGTTAGGCAAATTAGGAATACGATTTCATTCAAACAAATCTCCAGATCAACGTTAACAAAAACTCAAGAGTAGTACACTTCGACCTCGGTGTGTTCCCATGGGCTCGATCGTATTATTTTCTAAAACATACAATCATTTATTAGTTTTACAGTGTCAATGTACAATGAAATTTTGTTCATGTGATGAGATTTCCAAGTCATACGAACGAGTGACATGCGCTAGTTTCAATATATTGAAATTGATGAGAATTCTGTTGATTTGATTGACCACCTCTCTCTTCCTCTCAAAATTGAAATGCAGTCAATCCAATCCAAATTGAAGAGGAAATCGACCTGACCATGATTCGAAATAATCTGGTTTAGATTTACAAAGATGATTTTTACCATGAATCGTATTTGCTTGAAAATCTTCACATACTGGTGTATTCGGATTAGAACTATCAACCCTTAACTCGCGTGTTATCTAGTCTAACTGGAAATGTCTGTACGTCGAAGTAGATCAATCGATGTTGACGAATAGATTAGAAGTTTAATTCACTTTTTGTTAAACTAGAATAATGACAAGTTCTCATTCGAACTTTTCAACGATAATTCAAGGATTATAATCATGAAGATTTTCATAGGTCAAGATCGTGAATAGGAATGTATCAATTCTATTTTACACTATCAAGATAATATCATTATTAATACGATGCGAACAACGTTTTTATGTAGTTCTTCTTGACTTTATTTTCTTACTTAACACTTTGTACACGCCAGAACTAGTCATTTTGTGATGCAACGATATTCGAGAACCGGATATTCGATAATAGTCGATGCAACACAATAATGAAAAGGAAAGCAAAATTTAGGCGTCACTCTATATCGAAGTACATGCTGCGTCTTTCTTTGATCGGTGGCCACAGGAAAATTTTACTGATTTATTTCAGCTACTAATATAGAATTTCTAGACTGAATACTCGTTTCTCATACGGCATTCTTTTTTTCACATCGAGTTTTCGTAGTCGAGTTATAATTGAGAGACAATGTCTAGTCGATAATTTATTTTTCGTAATATTAACATCCATAAGTCTATCATCTATGTGTCATTCATTTTTGAAGAACAAATTTTCTTCTGTATTTACTAGTAGACTCGTTTGAACTTATTTATCCTCTCTGTAATAATAAAACGAAGTGTCAACACCTTTTGAAAAAATTTTCAACATCATGTCTAAAATTTTGTTCCGATCAATAGGTTTCAAAAGTATATCTCGAATAAACATTGAAATAATCGTATTTACTCAGAACTATACAAATTATTATTTTTTTCAATAATCCGAAGGTTAGACGTCGGAAAAATAGTGTTCTAGGAATTCAAGTTGAGAAGATCGAAGAAAAGCAATGGTTGAAACTCATGTTCAAAATTACTACGATCAATAAGTTCAAATGTTATTTTGTTCTATTTCGTTTTAAAATTATAATTCCTAAGGAGAGCCGATTACCATGTAAATAATTATCTGAACACGTAGTCAGAAGATTAACACGTTGATAATTCGATTGTATATATATCCTATGTTATTTTGAGAGTCTAATTAAAACATATTATAATTAATTGCTGAATAAATCTTTTCGTAGGCTATCGCATCATTTAAACCTGAAGAACGTACTCGTTTACTTCAATTCGTAACTGGTACATCTCGATTACCGATGAATGGTTTCCGTGAATTATGGGGTTCGACTGGTCCCCAATTGTTTACTATTGAAAAATGGGGTGATCGAACAAAATTACCACGTGCTCATACATGGTTTGTTATTTGTTTTCTTTTATTGATTTCGTAAGTACATAGACAAACATTGATTGTTTCTTTTAAAGTTTCAATCGTCTTGATTTACCCCCGTACGACAATTACCAAGATTTACGTCAAAAATTAATTCAAGCGATGGAGATGAGTGAAGCATTCGAAGGTGTCGATTAAGATGATGTTCATCATTTATTGGCCTCGTGTCTGTGCTCGATAGTTGCATGTCTTTCTTTTGTTCTTCTTTTCTTGTCTTTTCTTGATCCATTGGCTTATTTATTCAATTAGATTCCTTGTACAAAATGAAGCAAATATTTCGAAAAATTTCATCACATTTCGAATGTCTATGTACACAGTGAAAAACTAAACCGAAAACATATATACATATTCATCTGTATGTTAATAAAAGTTTGTTATTTATTTTTTTTTTCATTTCCTCAATACATAATGAATAATTTCATGTCTGTTCCTAGTAATATTCATATCAATATATTATAGTCTCTCATATCTTTGACGATATATTGATATCTTTTTTAATGTCATTCAGAACATTTTTCTTTTCTTTTGTCTAATTTCTCGGTGTGTCCTGTCGACTTTCTTCCTTTCTTTTGTTCCTTTTCGTGCTTGTTCGTCTTGTACGTATTCAAACAGGTAAGAGAAAGATGAGTGACAATGTTAGCAAAACAAAAACAAACTGAAAAATTTGATTGTTTTCTTTTTCTGTCCTTTTAAAACAAAAACATCAAAGTATCCTTTTTGTTTCTTTCTCGCAGATATTCGAAATCATGAATAACTATTTTAATTTTCATGGAAAATTAAAATTAATAAAAACAAACGATGTTGTTCACCATAATTAAACTTTTTTATCATGTACAACATTTTGTTTACTATTGAATAAAATTTTACCAAACAATTTCCGTTTTCTTGATGAACGAGAATAGAGTCAAATTTACACTGTTTCCTATCAGTGCAAGGCACGATAATGAATATTCTGAAAATACAAGAAAACATGAATAATGAAGTATTGTCACAAAATCAAAAATTTTTTTTAGAGTCTTTCATGATTTTCTTATACGATGTCAAATCTGTTTTAGTGAATAGCTTCGATTTTGAAGAAGGACGAATCGAACGGTTTCAAGTCGAAGTATAGCTCATCGTCGGGATGGATGAGAAGTTGTGTGAACAAAAGAAAGAATAATGTATACCGCTTTTGTTGAATATGATTTCAGAAATATTGAATCTATTGTTGAAAGTGAGAAATGTCTGAACGAAACGGTTTGTTCAAAGTTGTGGATTGATATTGTATTCATTTCTGACTAATTTGACAGCATTCCATTAGAATGTTACATGATGGATAAAAATTTGAATAATAGATTTGTTCTTAGAGAAACTCAGACGATTGTCGTGCAGCTGCTCAAGTAAACTCTTCAAACAATTTTAAAAAAACTAGTTAAAACAGTTGAATTTTGCTGTGTAATGTTGTTGATAATCCGTATTGATAAACTATGATGTCGAAATGACATGAAGTTTGTACACTAGTGTAACCATTAGTATTTTTTCTTCAGAACAACATTATCTAAAATGTCGATCTTTCAAAGAATTTCTACAATAATCCTACAAATCATTTGTACATCAAATGTTACGATTGTTAGATTGCGATGTACTCAACCATTAAAGCTATGAACTAAAATTTCAACGTCAATTATTTACTCGTCATATCAAGTCTAGGAAAAGTTTTCCATCCAAGAAAATGTGCGCAAAGTCTTGCCGACATTCTTTCACTATTTCTCAACGAAAATAAGCATAGTATTGATAAATTCATATTTAGAAAGAACGAGAACACTTTCAATCTCATTCATTGTTTGTTATCGATGTAATTTGTTTTTCAATTGGATATGAATTGAGCAAGTACATTTTGCTGAAATTTTCAGGTCATTTATTTGAATATATATCTAATCGGAAATGCATGCTTTCTTGCAAGTGAAGATTTTCATCCTTTCAATTTAAATATTCTTTTCACATTTTCGTTTACTAATATTTTTACATCGAAGTACAAGAAAGCTTAGTATATCAGGAGTCATTTCCGATAGAAATTAGATTGAAACCTATACTTTTCAACGTTTCAATGAAGAAAGAAACCTACAACAAATCGTTAATCTAAGATTTTCCATCCCATTCTTTTTCTCAGGATCATTGGTCGATTTTAAAAAGTATTAGGATGAATATTTTTTGAATAAGTGGAAAACATACTCTTGCCTCTAAAAAGAAATAAGACAAATAGTCAATTCTTTGTTACAAATCTGTCAACGTTTCATAGTAAAATATTAAAATCTGAAAATTCACTAAATATTTTAATATTCGATTTGTATTGATTACTGAATAGAAGCTAATGATTCTGGTCAACGGATGAATACTAAAATTTGTAAAAATCTTACTTAAAACAATATATTCTACTGTACAAAACTTGACAAATATATCTGAGAAAACTTGCTAGAAAGACTTTTTTTATTGAAGATTAATTAGATGCAGTTTCATCTACTTGTTTTTTCAAACCATGAGAATGATCGATCTGTATGCAATGCCTATAGAAAATTATTCTTTAAAATGCTATAAATTTGCGCGTCATATGAAATAAACATTTGTTTGAACTCTAGTAGATAATTCCTCGATCATCTTTGCTGAGTTTTACTCTACAGCAATCACTCATCATTCGGTTTAGTTAATGTGCATAGGAAATAGAGAGAGAGAGAGAGTGCATTGTGGACAACGTATTAGTTGTAGAAGATTTAATAAATTGAAGTGAAGTTGAAAATTTTGCTTTTTTTCGTGCTAGTTAAATGCCTAACATTTACTATAAATAGAAATCTTGAGTAAATTTGTCATGATTTCAGAGATAACTTTAATAAACCATTCTAGATTCTATTTATACCCTACTCAACATCATTCCTGAATACAAGTAGTTTCTGTTTGATTTAATTTATGATGAGTACCATGTTTTGAATCATCTTTCCTGGCAAATGTTCTTATACATGAGTTGACATTCTTAAAAAGATGACTTCTATTTATAGTTTCAACAATTTTTTCTCTTTTTACTAGTTCCACTTTCGATCATCCATCTGAATCATTTTAATTTGACTTGTTTGCATGTGAAAAACTTCAAAAAAGAACTAAAGATCTTTACCAATTTAACTTAAGAAAGAAAATCATGAACTCTTGATAAGACCTTTGTGCTTCGGTATTAAATGATTACTTCTGAATCTTTAAATCATTTACAATAAACTATTCGTATTCTCACTAGTGACAGCTAGAGTAACATGGCTAGATCAATTTTGTTTCGTCGCTCTATTCTATTGCAAAATCATACTTAAATGGTTTAATTGTAATCTGTTATCCAGCAGAAGATAAATTGAAATTATCTCTTAGAGAATCGTGTGTACTATATGTTTGTTCATGACACTTACTACGAGTACATAAAACTTAAGATTTTCGTGATTCATGTATGTTTTTAATATTGAACAATATGTACGAAGTTATTTTTGGCAAGTGTTGTTTTTAAATTAGAACATCTGAAACGAATCTTCTATGTATGAAAAGGTTTTTAATCAATTTTAAAAGTCATTAAAATCCTGATGACAGCCGCATAGTTTTCACAGAACATTTGCAGCATGGTTCCCTCTAGAGAATATCAATTTCACTTGTCCTCGTGCTATTTTTAACAAAGTATTAGACATTTTCAAGTCATCACTCTTATGCATAAGGTCTTGATCGATGGCATATGTTGATATAGCATTAAGAAAATTGAACTAGAGATTTTAGGTTTATTGTGAACAATCATTTTTTCTTATGATCCTGATCTTGATCAAATAGATTTTGTAAATCTTTCATTTTACAAATCGCTAACCAAATGATTATTTAAAAGAAAATGGGATATTTACTCTTTCGATGGTAGAAGAACTCACGCGTTTTTAAGATAGAGAAAATATGATACGTGCACTGAAGATAAATTTAAGATGATCTAGTACGAACACCTATTTTAATAAAGTTTGTCTATGATGATTGGTACAACATAAAAAATAAATTGACCTTCAACAATATTCCCACTGCGATACAATGAAATTAATATCGATGGAAAACGTTCCTTTTTTCTTACTCTCATCAAAACTCGACTAGCCATCTTGATGTGTATATGATAATCTATTTTTGTATAGATACTATTTTTTTAATTTAATTATATGTGATGCTACTGAATCAATAAGTAGATACACATTCGTATGCTATTTTCTCTCATAATTGATTCTAAAGATTGACTGTATGTGTCAACAAGTACGAGTTGTAGTCGAATTTCATTAATCACGATATTGTTATGTTTATGAAATTTGGTCTTGCTACAAACGAATTCGATAGAAAAAAAAGAGGAAGAAGACACTATATTTATGTTAACCACGTTTGATCTCTCTAGTTGACGATGCGATAGGCCTTTTAATCAGCCTCCACTTGCTCTACAATCAAAAGCAAACATAATTCTTGTACTCCATTCATTGATAGAGTAATTGTGTTATTTTGTTGTTTTCTCATAAATTTACATGTATTTACACTTTGTTCATTATTCTCTGTGATCAGATAATTGTTTTAGCATAATAATTATATCGGATCCCATGAAAATGAATGATAAGTAGCTGTTTATTTTGAAAAATTCTCAAGCCATTTAAACGAGATGGCACTGATAAGATCCATGCAAACGTGCTATGATGATGTTCGAGATTCGGCATTGATTAGCATTGTCGATCAGATATTTTCTCATGCATGTTCGTTGATCTATTAGTTTTCTGCAATTCATAACTACTTATACGATGGATATAATTAACCAATGCTTATCTAATTGAAACGTTAGAGTTCGAAGAATATCAAGATCATTTAAAAAATAGACTTCATACTATTGAAACGGCCTCGATCATAAAGTTTTTCGAATGGCTACGTTTTAATTTTGGTTGAAGTATGCTGATGATTCTAAAGCGAGCTACTTGTTTTGCTATTGTCTCTAAAGATTTCGAATGTCAAATATTATATTTCACATATTCTATACTTCCATTCATTCATGTCATTAACGATGAGTAATCTGATTGTTTTTCGTCAAAAAATATGATTTACTCGGCGTCAAGATTTGATAATCTGAAGAATCCACTGGAGAACATGCTGTTTTTTTTCCTCCAAATTTACTTATTAAACTCGCAGTTTTCTCTATTTAGTTAGATTTACTAATCGTATTTTCTCATGCTGTTTTTTTTTGTGTCATGCCGTTAATCTATATAATCCTTCATAAGAAGAATATTATTGAATTCATTTTAGACTCTTGTTGTGATCGCTGTTTTTATTTCAAAATTTAATATGCATCATAAACAATAGAAATAAGCGAAAGAACTCAAGTTAGTGAACTAATATGTTATTTTCGAATGAATTTCGATGTTGTATGACTCGTTGAATAGATTGATTACGTGCGATAGGTCTTTGTGTTAATGGTACTGATGATGATTTATTTTGTCCTCGTCGACGTAATTTTTGTCGAATAAGTGTAATGATATTTTTTACAGCATGACTCATAACACAGTAGCATAGTGGATTAATAACGGAATTTGATAAAGATAGTAATTGTAAAATAGGATTGACATAAAGAACAAGTGTCATTTTCATGTCGATATTTGTTATGTCCGATGAAAGCACAATTGTTGTTCTATTGTCGTTTCTTACTGATTTTGTTTCATTTGTAAATGTATTGTCAGGTAAATAAGTATTCGATGTGATATCAATATAAATCGATAGTATGTTTGATGGAATTCGTGTAATAAAGAAAACAATAACTTTAAAATTGAGAGATATAACGAAAATGATTTTCTTTTATTACAGATAATAAAATAATGTCTTACCTAGAGTAATTAATAATTTAACAACACGTCGACGACTTTTCAAAAATCGACTTGCATGTTCAACATCTACGTTTGATCGACGATTATTGTTATTATTATTATTATTATTGATATCATTATTACCATTGGACCTTCGATTTGCACCACCAATGATTCTGTTCTGACTTGCAAAAGATGAAAAACTTGATCGAAGTATTCCACTCATGCGTGGACTTGTGGAATTACGATGACGAGCTGATATTTGGTGACCTTGCTGGGATTGATTTAATGGATTATTAGTGTAAGCATTTTCTCCGAAATGTCGACCGATAAGTGACGACGAACGACGACATGTTGTACGTGTTGATGCTGTCGTCATCGTCGTTGTTGTCATTGTTGCTGTTGTATTTGTTATTGAAGATGATTTCGGTTTTATATCTGTTATCGTTGTACTGCGAATGGGTCGATTTGATGTTAATTTTTTTCCAGATAAATTTGTTAACGGACGATATTCATTACAGTTTTCATTGTCAATCTCTTGTTGTTGTTTTCGTTTACTATCGTTTTCATAGATTTTATGATAATGTATATAATATGGTCGATTTTTCGATGACGTTTGTCGTCGAATGTCGTTCGTATCATTATTAGCGAAATCTTCAGATATGGCTGAAAAACGTGCAGTATTTGTTTTTGACGATGATGATGATAACGAATGACGAACAGTTGAATCAATGAACCAAAGTGAAAAACTTATACGAATGTAACAATATGTCATAAGTGTCAATGGTACTATGAATAGTACAAATAGAAGAATAAAATCATAAACTAGACGAGCATTCATATTTTGATGCCATTCTTCAGCACATGCTGTTAATGTTGTATCAAATGGATCGATTATTCGATGATGCACTATTAAAGGTATCATCAATAGAAAAGCTATGGCAAACAATGAAAAACCAATTGAAGAATCTATTCAAATAAATAACAACATACAAGTTATCCACACAGTTCCAATTACAACAAAGATTCTAGTTGATGTACACAATAATTTAGAATGAATTGGTTTATGGATAGCAATAAAACGATCAACACTGACTATGTATGAAAATAATAAAACGAAAAAGAATCAAAAATTGTGTCTGAAATCATTCTATCTTACCAGCCATGAGTGTAAAAATCGATACTGCTACAGAAGTACCTGGAAATAGATAATGTGTTATCATGACAGCATATTTATAATTATTGGTAACAAGCATAAGACTTTATTTTCAATATATCTTTAGAGGAATTTTTCTCATGTAAGATCAAATATAAGTTCTTTTACATTTATCAACTGGAAAATATTTTAGTTTACTTTATTTTTTAATGTTTGCTTATCAATAAACGAATACACATGAAACCTAAGAAAAAGATTCATTGAATATCATAAGGATGTTCTAAGATAAGTCACATTTGCTCCTATCTTTCTTTTAATCTCGTCCAATTCAAAAGCCCTAATAAATGGAATTATTTTTCTACGCCTTTTCTTCTCTTCTTTCATCATAAGATTCAATATAGGAAATCAGTCAACTTCAAATCGACTATAATAGTTTATATTTTCTCGAAACAATCTTTTTTCTTTTGTAATCAAACAAAAATGAATTTGATGTTCTTCTAAGAAAAAGAAATTTCACCCTGAATGAATGGCACAAATCGACAAAGAAATTCTCCAAATATCCAACGTTTATCATAATGATGATAAGCATTAGGCGGTATACAAATCAATGTTGCCAGAAGATCAGATATGGCAAGATTAAGTAGAAATCGATTTGTTAATGTACGCATTCGTCGACATTTTATAATAACAATAATAACAAATATATTTGCGATCAGTCCAATGAGAAATATAATAGCATAAGCAAAAAATAGTATAAATGAAAATAATAAAGATGTATTGGCATGAAAATTGCTATTCCATGATGAATCTGATTGATATGATGAATTCATATGTATTTGAAATTCTTTTAACATAACTAAATCTAAAAGAAAATCAAATATTATACTTCGCCGAAGATCTCTATGTAAATTAGTATTTAGCATGTTCGTCAGTCGTCATGTAACGATTCAATGACGGATGGAGCAGAGTGATCATTTGATCGAATTATCCATCTAAACAGAGCTAAAAGAGAAAACTATTGAATAGGTCGAATCATTTATTACACTCTATATGTCACTTTCTAAATAAAATAAATTAATGTTACTGTTATAGCAATCCAAAAGACTGGTCTCACGAGAAAAATAGATGGATAGTAAGATACCCTCCGTGTTGTTTCCGACTGAAATCGTTATAGAAATATTGTATAAGAGCAAAAGTGACTCAACATGTCAACGCATAGGCACTGCTTAAAAATATTAAATATTCACAATCTTCCTCTCTATATCATATGAAGATAAATAGAAGATTCAAGTCTCTACGTATATTGAAAGACAATGAATAATGGAACTATCAAAAAAATGCAAAAGAATAACAATCTATCTTGTCACAAAAACCAATCTCACTAGAATTAATGAAATCTAACGATGCCGAATGGTTTTACAAGAAGTTTAGACAAGTGTTCTTCTGATCTACCTAGATTCTTTGTGAATGAGAAAAATGGAAATAGAAAAAGTATACAAAGAAGAGAAAAGCTCCTTCTCGATTCTTTTATTGACAATTATAATGATAATGATGATTCTATTTTTTATCAATGGTATTAGCTTCTTCTTTTCCTCGATTCTTTTCTCATGGCATTGGCTAAGAAAAAGAACATTAAAGTCACAGTCATTCGTCATTCTATTTGCGATTCAGATCCACCCGAATATCTAATAGGCAATTCTCATACACATAAACCCGATGCGCCAGCTTGTATTTTTTTTCTCTTTTATACTATTGCTTTAAATCCTGACATGCCTGTGTATCTTCCCATGTTTCTTTTTCTTTTTTACTCTTTAATTGTGAAATCAAAAAGAAAAAGAATAATTTCTTGCACTGAAATCATACTGTTCGATGAAATTAATTAAGATAGCAATCTAGAAGTTTTTGTGAAAGCATTAATCTATGATGAACCAGTTATCCATCAATGAATAAAATATTTTAATAGACAAAATTTATATACTTTACCATTCATTCAAAAGAACATACACGTTGTTATTCTCCATGAAGAAACTATTAAATTGATATTGAGACTAAACTCTAAGTTTGAAGCAGTGTTTTCTTTGAAGAAATGATTCATAGTTGATTAAGTTGAGTATTCATTATTTTGAGACTTACAATTAATGGGATAAACAGTTTACTGAATAGATAGTTTTTAAATATTTGTCACGTTCTACTGTCATTTAGGAAATAATTCTGTATGCATAATGTCACTCAATCTGATTAGAAAGAAAAGAAACACACAAATCAAATAAATATGGTCAACAACAGAACTATTCCAATGAGGTGACTGAGATAATTTCTATTTCACAATTCTGTTTTCATTATCTGTTTTGACATTTTATATTAAAAACAATGGAAAAAATTTTACATTTAAATTTAAAGAAAATAATGAAATAAAACATGTCCCAAGTATGGTTGTAATTATAGGCTCAAGTGTTGATTCTATATCTGTAATCGTGCTGAAGTATTAAAAAAGAACTAATGGTACTTTGGTATGTCTCCTGTTTCCATATTTATCTGTTCACTATAGATGAATTACAAGGTTCCGAAATTAAAGCTTACAGTCATTGTATACACGTTCTATCTTGTGATGGTATTATCATAAAATAATTGGTGCTGTGTTCACTTGAAAAAACTTCGACATAATCATGTGGCAAATTTATAATTTAATGCAATCGTCTAGTTTTAATTAGATTAAGATACAATTGAAATATATTAGATGAAACTTAATTTAGTATTCATGAATAACTATAATCTCTTTGAATACAAGTCATGAAAATGTGAACATTTTTGTTGCACGATCGTGCAACAAACATCATATTTAGATATGTATGTGCACGCATGTGTTTCAAGAAAACATGCAAATTTGTCATGATCCATCAATAGTGTTTTGATTATTTCATACAAGAATGAATAATTATTATTTTTTTGTTACAATCAATAATATTCCGGATTTTCTTTACTTTCACAAGATAAAAAATATAAATAAGTGTATATTAAACAAATTAATAACCGTATTTGAATGAATTCATTGTAAGTCATAAGAAAAAAACGATTCAAGAACAAAAGAATTTTTTAAACTCTGTTTATATTTGAATAGGAAGTGTACAAGATCAATTGAATGTAGATAAAATCTAATGCATGAATATCAGTGTGATAAATTTCGGATTTTTAACATCGATGAACTAGGTTTTGCTTTCATTTATACTATCGGTAGAATAATGGAATAGAATATTTTAAAGATTAATTTCTTTTTCTCTATGGCATGTTTCATTCATTTCTATGTCCGTCTAGATAACATGACTAATACTTTTTCCTATATACTATTCATTCTATTGTTAACCAAAATAGATAAAAATCATCTATTCTACTTTTAGTTGTTCTGACATTTTAAATGATTAGAAAACAAAAAAATTTAAATGTCGAGCAAATTTAATTCCATAGGTCAAATAAGTAGATATCTTCAATAAGAAAAAGAATACATCGATTTTTATTAAAATATGTTGCTTTTTCAATTCTACAATAATATTCCTTTAAGTGGCTCAAGTTTAAACGAATTCGTTTGTTGTATTGATCGATTCGTTCATTAAGGATCAAAAGAATTAATTTTCCATTCTATATGAAAGATTCAAACCTTGATTTTCATATGGAATAAAGTTCATGTACAAGGCTACTTTTACCAGTTCAAAAGAGAATATGTTTGTCCTTTGTCTAGGGAGAAATTTCAATGCTTGCAATTTTGCCACATACAAGGAAAAATACAAAGAAAAAGCTCATCGGTGTCGTTATAAATTTTGGACGACCTGTAACGCTCAATCATTGATTTGATTCACTATGCATTTTTTTCTTCAGATTCATATGTATACTCTAATCCTCAAATCTCATCACTGTTGCTCGGTTGCGATAGTTTCGTCGATGTACATACTGTTGTCTGAAATACTTTCTTTCTTTTTTTCTTCTCGTTTTCATTTATAAAAAGCACAACAACTATACGTATACAAATAGATTCCAAGAAAGAGACAAATGACTACGGATATCGAAAGATCACGTTCACCAACAAGAAACCGTTTCGGACAGTTATCGAAAAATATGTTCTTTGCACGGCATGTTGCAAATCCAAGATATTTAAGTTTTATAACAGGTAATCAATGGATTTGTTCGGATAAAAATTTTTATTTCGATTTTCGATTTATATATATGTATATATATATATATATGTAAATGTAAGGTGCCATCGGCCAGAGAGTATGCCATGTTCGAGACGCACCACTTGCATTGCCAGCGAGCGTCCTTGGTGAAAATACAGAATCGTTATTGTCTGATCCACGTTTTTCCATTGATTTTACATCACATTCGTTTAATGAACGATTACTACGATCTTATGAACATAGAATTCAACCGAAAAGACGTCGAGAACGATTACTTCCTCCTATACCTGGTTGGAGTGCATCCGGAACGGTATGATATTCTTAATTTAGTTATTTTCTTTACCTTGGTTATACTTTTCTTTCGTTACTTTTCAGGTAGGTAAGTTCTTAAAGGAAATCGAATATAATATAATTTGTTACCTACATTCTGCTAGTTGAAGACACAGAAAACTGGAGACGTGAATTGGCACGTATTGGTGAAATGATTGGCTTTGTAACATCAGATGAATTATTAGAAATAGAAGATCGAAGACATTCAACACCAATTAGACTACCACATGTATCATCACCATCTTATGTTAGTAAAACACCAACACCGACCGGTCAATATAGTCGACAATCAGGTCGATGGAATGAAACACCAAAATCAGCAGGTCGTTGCCGATCATCACTCCGACGTACACCACTGAAATCTACACTACCCGATCGTTTTATCTGTGTAGATGAACAAGAAAGAGAGATGTGGGTAAGCATGAACATGTGATCTTCTGAATACAACCAATGTTGCCTATTCTATTGGATATTTTTTGCATGCATATTTTGTAGATGCTTCAAGTACTTTGTCAAATATTACAAACTGACAATATAAATGAAATACAATCATGGCTTGTTTCTTCGGGCCCAAATGGTTTGTTTTGTTTCTTTGTATTTATAAGAATCCCTCTATCGATGTTAAAAATTCGATTATATACAAAAATCGATCCACGCCATTTACACGAGCAAATCTGATTATCACAATTACTATTGAGTACAGTAGAGAAGAACAAGACGGCTTGAAACTAGGCTTGAGTGGAAAAAGTTGAATTCTATTTCCATGAATATAAATCTTCAGTATAAAAAATACAATAATTTGTGTATATCTCAGGGGATCTTACAATTCCAGACAATAATACTGACTCGCTCACAATACTATTGATTGAAAAATCTAATTGATGAAAGAGAGCTTCCATAGATAAGAAATTGACACGATAGTATGTTGCCTAGTACAAAAAGTCATACGAATAATCTAGAGAACTATCTATATAAAAGATAATTTCTAGAAAAATCAGTACTATCTTTTTCGGAGATTAAAATCTACACATTATATGAATAGCGTATATATTACGGAAGATCAAAGTTTATGTAGCTGAAAGATTTCAAAATATTGATCATGTGAATATGAAAAAGTTAGGATACGAACATTTTCACAAAGAAGATGTTTGTTTGTTTTTCTTTCTCATCATCCTGAAACAATATTGTTTTCGTACATGATTGAGGTGTGAACAATAGTTTTTTCTCGACATACGTCTTTTTTGTCAATATTAGATGAATACCTTTTTCAAATTTTCAGAATCGATGATGTTCTTTAAATTAAAAGAATAAGTGCATTCATTCACACCCTCGAGCAAGAATTTCTCTCTCAAATCATATTCACATTGAATATAATTATTAGAAATACTTGTCGCCATTGAAACACTTGTTTTTCAGCTCAGTTTCTGGATAACTTCTAAACGGTATCATCGTACAAAGAGACACTTATTTTTCTTTTATTGATGACACTTCTATGCAATGAATATCTTCGAAAAATTTAACCAATTATTATCTCATGCACCGTATCGAAGGAATAAGTTTCAACGCGAACATTCTTTATATACATCCGTCTGTTTGCATGCATAGTTGTTCTTCAGGCATAATAATGACTAGTTCATTGAATATAATTCCATTGTGATGACAATTTAAACATGGAATATACGTCATCTTTTTCTTCTGTCTCTATTTCACTTTAATTTAATTAGAAAAGGAAGCTGTACGTCAACTTATTACAGCAGCAATCAAAGGACTTGAAGAAAATGGTCGCATTTCAACTACCGATAATAGAACTGAAAATGCAAAAGCGATTCAAGTCAACATGGACACGTTTGGTTCATTATTAGCAACTAGGTATAATAAAGAACATCTCAATCAGATCTTCAGAATGAACAACTTTGTTTTTCTTTGAAACTTAATAGATTTCCTCAAGTTTTATCATCACTACCCACGAGTCCAATACGTAATAATGTATCTAGATCTCGTTCTCGTCCTCGAACAGCTCCATCTGTGCAAGCAAGACTCCAAGCAAAATCTGATTTTCTTAGTAAATCCGTGGGCACATTTCAAACCAATACTAATTTAGTTAATGATAATACTGCAACTATAGCATCATTCGATACAACTACACTTGTATCGAATCCAACAAAAAGTGATGTTAATCATGATATACAAGTTCTTAAAATAGACGATGAAGAAAGTCCATGTCAAACATTAACAAATGAATGCAATTGAAAAGTACCGTTTTAAATGAATAAAACAAAAACGAAAACTTTGCACTGAAATTCAGAAAAAAAAATATTGTCTCTAAAATATTTTTATTATTTTGTACCAAAACATATTCACATAAATAATGAATAAAAAAAAATGATCTCTACTTGATACAACTATGAATTTATAAATAAGAAACAAATCGATTAAGAACATATCAAAACATAAAACAGACTCTATACGAACAACTATGTGTGTCATTAGCATATTGAATGTATAAATCGTTTCGGATGAAATTGAAACATGTTTACTTTTCAGTTGAGATAGATTCTTCATGAAGACATTTTCTTCTGAATTCTTGTAGAAAAGTTTCCATACTCCATCAGACAGCATTAAACGAATAGTTCTCTGAACACGTAAGAAAAACATTCAATATCTTTACAATATGCTCTTTAGCACGAATCACATCTGTAGAAATGTCTGTCTCACAATAATTTGTCGAATGTATAGAAAGATTTGTACTTATGTGTACTTGCTCTTGAGCTTCTCGTTTGGTTCGATGAGCATGGTTTTTCAATTGTATTTTAATTCCCTAATGTAAACATCTTTAAACAATAATTAAAATAGATTCGGATAATGATAACTGTAAATTGAAAACCATTTTCTCCAAGAGCTCTCTAAAGAATGCTGCTAGGTTCCGTTTTATCTTTTTATTTCGACGAATAATAAGTTTTGAAACCTAAAGCTTTCACAACAACAAAACAAGCAGAGAAGTTAACAAGTTTTAAAAAAAGAAACTAAAAGCACCAATTGCATTGCAACCTGTACACTTGAAAACAAACTCTTGCTGGTTAGCACAACAACAACAAGTAGCTTTTCAACGAGAAGAAGATGAAGAAGAAGAAGGAATGATCAATCATCTGTGTAACATATGAAGATGGCATATCTTCTATATTGAAATGCGTGACTTGAAAGTCAAGATTTTTTTACTTTAAACTTACTATATTTTTCTTTTGAATGACGATCATTAACGTTCATTCGTCGATGGTGCTCTAAGTAAATTAAACTTGCTCAAACATGGCACTTCGAAGCAAATTCTTTGTACCGAAATACACGTATTTCTATTTTGCGAAGTAGGATAGCAACTTTTTATTTTTCTGTCTATTTCATCAATGATGAAATGAATTTTCGCGTACAGATAGGATAAACTGTCAAGATCATGTTCCATTAATAATAAAAAGTAATCTATTCTTTTTCTCATATGCCAGTAATATAAGACCAATTGTTCGATGCTATTTAGTGAACATCTACGTAGAGTGATGACAGATTTTATTTACTGAAATTTTCATGAGAATATTTCTTAACACTGCAGAAACGAAGAAGGTCTTTATTTTTCGATGTTTACAATTTCATTGTTGGTCAATACTCAAAAACAGTTCATCGATGATTAATCACACTTGATATTTAAGCGTCTGCAAGTAATCTAAAGAATGTAACCAAATTGTTTTTCTTCGTTCTCATTGATGAACAGTTATAAAGGAGAGAGTTGTTTTGACGATGAATAGTGGCGTCGAGTTTTACGTATGAATACATGACTAATATTATCATCTTGATTAATGATTGCTTTTTGTGTCTTTTGTAAACCCATGACAGTTGCTGGACCAAGCTAAAACCCAATCAAACATAGAAGGATTGTTGGTCACTTAAGAAATATTATTCAAGAGAAAAAAACTCTATGCCATTGAATAGATGATTGAGGAATAAATAATTTTAACTTCTAAATAGTTTGATGATCGAATATTCAATGAAAAACAAGTCATAGTTTGACAAAAGATCAGATTATTCAATCTGTTCTTTAGCGGGGAATCATATTCTTTGAGTAAATGTCAATACAAATATAGATAAATAACCTTATTTTACATATAGTTGATGAGTATTTCATAGAATTTTGTCATTATCTACAAGTAATTTTCTCTCTATAGAAGTCCTTCGACTGGTAAATTACATTGCTGATCTGTTCATGTTGTCTAACCGTTCATTTTCTTAGATTATTTTCTTTTAGAAGCAATCTAAGAAATTATTCTAAACCAATTTTAGTTTAAAACGATAGAAAAATCCCGATAAGTTTACTGGCGTGCAAATGCTCGTGATTCAAACAAAAACGAAAAATTTTCAATATGCATGACTAAAACGACGCATTCAAAATCAACGCGAAAGACAGATTCAAAGGAGTGTCTGAACCACGATTTGATTCAGGCTTGGAATTCTCAGCTTCCATATCAATATAATACATTGTTGAAAACTCGTATGACCAGGATTTAAATATCTATCAGAGAACCAACAGTTTGCGACTCATCTGGTTACTGGATCACGTGAGTCAGAAATTTAGCAATAGAGGAAACTCCACCTGCCTTTTTCATTCGGTTCGTCATTAGAAGTGCTACATCTCGAGTGTTCCTTCGGTGAATCCCCCCATGGTATATGCCATGAAAATGGTCAATTGTCTCAAAGCCTTACTTCAGAGAGATGAACACAGGTGAATTACGGTTTCCAGACTCTATTCTTCCAGACTAGGGAACAAGTGACTAAATAAATTCCCGCATAAAATACTTTCTAAATATTTTCTCTTTACAATTACATATGATTTGTTTGTTGGATTGATAAAATGAAATGTAGTTATCCATGGTTTGCGTAAATATTTGATATCATGATGTATATATGTTTGATAAATAGGACATAAACGATAAAGATAACTATCAATAGCAATAGTTATATTTTCTTCATTGTAACGATCAGATAGACAAGCAATTAAACAGGAAAGAATTCGTGTTGAACGTCGAATTATAATATGACATACATATTCCATATAAATTAAATTGATTTTTTTCAAGTTTTTCAAGCCTAGTTTATCTAGGTAAGGCTTTAATTTCTTATATTTACCTTGTACAAGATATGAGAGAAATTTCAAACATATAGAAGAAGGTTCATGCAATGTTGATTTAATTAATAATCTGTATGGTAACAATTGTTCATGAATACATAAATCAATTATTAACAATCGTATGATTTCAAGTAGACATGAATCACATGTAAATACATCATAGTAATTGACATTCAGTTTATTCATAACGTGTACATCGATAGAAGTTAATAATGTTTGGAAAAGGGCATGACTTTTCATTGATTTATTTGAATGTATGAATCGAAAATTGCATGAAATAATTGTTTGATAAAGTGCACGTAATTCAACTTGTTGAAAAAGTTGTTTTGAACGTAAGATTTCTATATCTTCAACGAATGATAATTGAAATGTATGATTAAATATAAGTGATATTAATGTGTTTGGATATTCAAATGCAACAGACACTAATGCAGCAACACTATCTTCTAGACATGCAAGTAAATTTATTTCATAATAGATGATATAGGTTTTAATAGATTGATTGAATAGATTCATAAAATCACGATTGAGTAAATCAGGACAATTGAAACGATTTGACCAAGATAAAATTTGAGCATGATTAAGTTCATTTTGTTTAATGGGAAAATGTAATATTAAACCAAGTTGAAATGATCGAGAAATTTTTTCTTTGATTGAAATCTAACAAAAAATGAAAGTTCATTTCATTCAATCGATCTTTAGCATATTTATTTTAATATTTGAAAACGACATTAGAACTTATTTATAATTATTTTCATTATCATAGGAAAGCAATAAACTAAATTAAATCATTTCAAACCTCGAGCAGAATAGAATCGTTTCGTTTATCTTAATTGAATCCTATTGAACAATATACATACTAATTCATCAAATAGAAGTATTGATTGTAAGTAAAACGAAATGCAGTCTTATTATTTTTTCAATAGTAGAGTCAAGAGATGAATCTAAATTTGACTCAAGCATTCTAAGAATCATTGAGATTCTTCACTCTGTGGCAAGTAATAATAATGTTCTTTCGAGAATCTTTCCATCTAAACGGATGGCTTAGCCTGTGTAACTCTACGACACTTGTTTTGCATATGGGAATGCCAAGTGCAATTTTTTCAAGTCAGATTCTATGTTTGCTAATCTATCAAAATAAAAGTTTGTTACTTGTTTTGGTTAATGCTTCACAGACACATATCTTACTCACTAAGTTTTATGAACTGCCAGTTCTCAACAATAATTTATTCAATCATTCGTTATTTTCGAGAAAAAACTCTGAATCCAATACCATTTATCAATTCGATGATTGTCAATAGAAGATTACTACTATGCCTTCTAGAATGTGTTCTCTTGTATTTCATCCATGTTGTCAACATGTCTATTTTTCAATAATACTAGAAAATCGATGTTAAACGAATCACAAAAATACTTTTCTACGCTAACTTAAATCTTAAAAAATGAATTAACGAATCAAATAGTCAACAGAAATGAGCAAGAAAATCGACCATGTGTGTAATGTCAGATTTTACCATCGTAGTCTCTGCTGTTTGGTTTTTATTGATTTCATATTTGCGATAATCAAAAATTTTGAATACATTGTCAGAAAGTACTTGTAACATTAATACTGACTATGCATGTTTTTGTTTTGAATAAAGTAATCGAGCTTCCCCAAGATGAAGAGTGACTTGCCGAGAAGTTTTCAGATTATCTACTATGAGTTCGGTGTTTACTAAAAATCCATCGATAATTTCCAACATGTCTGCAGCTAATCTTCTACAGTTAGAAAATCCATGTGCATCACTGAAACTGTAATATTTTCCTGCATAAACGAACATAAAATGATGTATATAATGATTCTAAAAATTCTTAGTCCGAAAATAGCAATAGTATTGTCCTACAGTCAATCAGCTGTCACTTTCAAGATACATACTGGAATACAAACTAAGAAGTAGAAAAGAAAAATCTATTATACAAAAATTCGATCCCTAAGCAGTTGGATCATCTAAAATGCTTACTATTGAGTCAACCTTAAACATATTACACTTATAATTCGTGTATTCAAAAAATTGTTATGAACATAGGAAAAGGCTACTTGATAAGTTACCTATCTCAGCAAAAGTCAAAGGAGCGAATAGATGCCAGATCAAGAAGTTTTTACTTCATGAAATGTAAACATGTTAGGACAAGAGCTCATATCGATGATAAACTTTCATCGATGAAAACATCTCTAATCTTAACCATAAATGTGTTTATTTTTTCAATTAATTTTATTACTCACTTGCTCAAGAAAGTCTCTTAATCCGATAGCTAATTGATCCAGTAATACAGTACCATTACTTTTACGTATTTGCTCTGCTAGATTGTAACCTTGACTATGTAAAATTTCGTAAGATGGTATTTGCTTTCCGAGTAGTGAAACAAGACTATATCGTACGTCTTCAATAGGATCTCCTAATTCCATAATAATAAAAATTCCTTGTTCGGCTCGACTAGGCAATGCATTGACATGTGTTAACTGTAATTGAATATCAGTGACTTTATTGATAGATGTATTGTCTCCAATACCATAATCAAAAGCAGATGCAATTATATTAGCTAAAGAGTTTTGAATTGTATGTATTGCTGAAATTTTCAATATAAATCCATGTTTTTCACAGTAATGATGAATACGTTGTAATTTGCTACGATTATTATATCCATATGATTTACAACATAATATATTGTTGTTATAAATACGTTGTGAAAATTCTTCAAATAAATGATTTAAACGATTTGAATTTTTCAATCGTTTACTTTTCATTATGATAATTGTTGAATCATCGATTGAAATTTAATTAGAAAATGCTGGTAAGTATGAGTTTACACTAAATCGAATTTTATACATTACTTCTAATTTAAGTGCGGAGCGTCTTATAGAACTGTGCCGCGAATTTTCTTTCTTTATTTCTAGCTAGACGCATGTGTCATGATGATCACGGAAAAGGAAAGTCAAAAAATAGCCGTCGAAACACTGGAAGGTGAAAGCAGAAGCATCGAACTATAATCTTCTTTTTTTGCGATTTTCGATAGCAAAGCTCCGTTCGCATACGAACAACATCCTAAAATCGTCATAGTTTCGGAGGCTTCGTGTTTTTTCAATTTTTGAGATGATTAAAACAAGGAAAGTTCGATATCTCTCTGGTCATATGTAAAATCAGCTGTGAATGAATAAAGTTGATTATAGATAATGAATCAGAGAGAAAATTGAATGACCATTAGATAATATTGAATAGAAACATGGTCACATCTCCTAATAGAGTTTCCTTAGTAATGAGTTTCACACTGGCTCTTTGAGGAATCGCATCAGTGGACAATCAGAAATTTTATTTTATTCGTTTTTTTAAGAGTTGACACCCAAGCAGAAAAACAATTGGCCAACACACCTTGAAGCGCACAATATCTGAACTCTTTGGTGTTGTCACAATTTCAAAGTATAAATTCTACACAAGGAACGCATTTATTGTGTTCTATTAATGAGTGTGATTAGGTCGCAATCACGATTCCTGTTTGATGCATTTAAACGTATTTTTCCACATTTGTGTCTGCCTGGGTAGAAAATGTCGATTATTTTTCATAAGAAGTTGAGAAACAGCACCATTGAAAACGTTCCTAAGTTGAGTCGCCTCTATCAAGCAGGTGTATCGTGTTTTGACTGCAGCTAGCAGATCAATTACTATGATCTCTTTAAAAGAACTAATTCCGAAGAAAAACAGCCCAAATGATTATCAATTCTTTTTACAAGGAATAGAAAATTTTCAAATGTAATCCTGAAGAATGTTTAGTAGAATGCCACTGCCTTCTGAATGAGTAGTATATTTGAATAATTACCATAGAATGCATGAAAATGCACAAGCATTAATCCTGTCAATACATACTGCGAGAAATAAGTAGAGTCGATGGGTGCATGAACTTCTGAATCTTTTGGTGTTAGAATTCCCAGAGAGTACTCGCCCAACGTAAACACATAGCTTTCATTCATGGTTCCTTTTCTTCTTTTTTATGCTCCTTTGGTGTTTCGGTCATAGACGAATGATCGCGCTTCGTTCTGTACTTGTTATTTTTTCTTTTGAAGGGTTATTATTATTGCTATTATCATCATTTTGTTGATGCTATTATTATTATAATTGTCATAGTTTTTTTTGTTTTTTATCCAAACAAAACGAACTTGTCTATTACATCCACTGTAAAATATTCAAGCCTCATGTCATCCGAGTTTGAGTAAGCATTTTTATTGCGAACTCAGTTTCTCAAAGCAGACATAGTCCCCGCAACGAATTTTTTTTCCCAGCCTATATGAATTGAGAAAGATAAAGATATGATGAAATCTCATCGAGAATAAATCACAAAAGAATCACGGAAACATTGGTTAGCAGTATACACATATACACATATATTATCCCGCATATATGTTCGTATGACTCATTCTATGTGAAGGTGCATAGAACAGCAAGAAGAACTTCGTGAAACGTCAGAGGTGTTAATATTCTTGATTATAGATACAGACCCTAAACGAGGATAAGGATGGTCTTTCTTATCCAACTGATTTAGAATATCTGCACAGATAGAAGAAGTATGATGAGCACGAGTGTTACTAAGCTCATATTATCTTCGGTCTATCACGTAACATCAATGATATTACTTGTTCCATAGTTTTATACATATGGAAGTTAACGTCAGAAGCAACAAACTCCAAAAATTTGTGTAATGCTACCTCTCGAACATAGTATACTCATACTTCAAGTGTGATATATGAGCCAGGTCAAGTCGTGCGTACGTTAGACATATGCTCTGTCTTGTAAAATTTATGTCCAACTTAATCTGACACTGATTTGAAAGTTCTTTTTTGTTGGTCTAAGACATTTATTCTGTCTCAGAACTAATCATTCTTGTGTTCATTGAGATTAATCGGTACAAATGTAACAATTAATCGATAGCATAAGAGGCTGTTGCAGATCACAAATTGATTATCCTCAAGTTATGTAGAGCAAAGCTAATAGTCAAATTGAATTATCTGATACAAGTACATCATATATACATACATTCTGAATAAATATCAAAGTATACTTTGCCAATTGACTTTTATAACGAAAAACAACAAATGATACCAATCTACTTGAGATAACAGGCACATTTCATTTTCCCTGGAGAAAAATCAGGTCATTGACAAACAGTAGTGTTTCTTTTTGTCCTTTATTCATATTACATCGTGATGATCAGAAAATGTGTGATTAAGGTATCTTATGAAGGACTTAATCCTTGTTTTGTGTTTGTCTTTTCTGAATATGATATTTTAAATTAAAATAGTATCAGGCGACCTATCAAGAATAGAAAGCTTATATACAATCATATGTAAATTGGAAAAATGTCTATAGGTAGAATCATTTGATAAAAGAAAAGTAACTTGAAATTATGGCAAAAATAGTCAGGAATTATTCGTGTTTAATTTTATTTCTTATAAAAATTCAGTTGATCGCAGGAC
Source organism: Rotaria macrura (assembly GCA_900239685.1). NCBI lineage: Eukaryota > Metazoa > Rotifera > Eurotatoria > Philodinida > Philodinidae > Rotaria > Rotaria macrura. The sequence continues at coordinate 85,305 of OENT01000152.1, forward strand.
AAAGGTGAATCTTTTGAAAGAAAAATCAATATAACCTTTATTCTGAGCTTTTATCTTATTTGATTTATTTTCAAGTACCCTTTCAAAATTAAAAGATGATGTCAAAGCAGGGCGTGTACCAATGCTTGGTGTTAATCTTGGTGGATGGCTCGTGGCGGAATATTGGATGACAACAGCTTCTCCTGCTTGGAATGGAGTTCCAACCGATATTGCCAATCATGGCGAATATCAAACGATGCAATATCTTGGTAGAACGAATCGATGTCTTTTTCTCTTGCAATAATTCTATATAGGATTGTTTTTCATCAGGCCATGCTAGAGGTGACACTCAATTCAGACAACATCGAGATACATTTATAACTGAACAAGATTTTCGTGATATTGCTGCAGCTAAAATGAATACGGTTCGTATTCCTGTTGGTTATTGGATAACTGGCTTCGACAATCAACCTGGTGGCGATCCAGATGGATGGAGAGTTTATGCACCTGGAGCAATCAATTATTTAGATCGTGCTATACGTGAATGGGCACCGAAATACAACTTACTTGTATTAATTTCACTTCATGCAGCTAAAGGAAGTCAAAATGGTAATGATCATAGTTCACCTGCTGATCCAGGCAATTCACATTGGTCGGCATATCCGGAAAATGTTCGAAATACGTTAGATGCAGTTGAGTGGTTAGCACAACGATACCATGCTAATGATGTCTCATTTTTAGGCATTGGATTACTCAATGAACCGATGAGTGAGTACTGATCATCGTGTAGTTATTTCGTTTATAGAGAAAAGAAAAACTTCTATCTTTTTCATAGAAACAACAAATGAAGGCGTTTTAAAACAATACTACTATGACGCTTATGGTCGTATTCGTCTGTTCTCTGATTGCTTACTAACCGTAGCACCATTACTATATCAACAAGGACCATATGATAGTGATTGGTTTCGATTTATGCCACCTCCGCTATTTCATGGTGTTCGACATGAATGGCATCGTTATCAAATTTGGGGATTTGAAGTAAGTATAATGCATGACATGATTTTATTTGAAGGCATTAGCAAAGTCAGTTTATGTTTTTGAAACCCAAACTACCTAGTGTGTTTGTTAAGAAGCAGAATCAAATTCGGAATCAGAATCAGAATCAGAATCAGAATGATCGATTCCGATCCGGAATCCCCGATCTCTAATCATTTCGTTTCGTTTGATTGCAACATTTAGGGTTGGAATAAAGACCGTCTAATTAGTTATGCACAAAATGAATTAAAAAATGATATAGCAGCATGGCGAGGTAATTGGCTATTTATTGGTGAATGGTCTATTGCATCATCAGCTGATTTTAATGATAATGATTTACGTCAATATGCTCAAGCACAAATTGCTGCATTCACTGGAGCAACTGGCGGATGGACGTATTGGACATGGAAATTTTATAATGATAATGGCTCGAAAAATGGTTGGAGTATGAAAGCTATGATCAATCTTGGTCTTATACAACTCTAAATAGCTATTAAGAAAATTCTATTTCGTTCTTTGTGTCTCTCTTTTTCAGAATAAAGGGATTTTACATTGCAAGCGTATTTATATGAAATTCATCAAAATAATTTCGACACACATAAAGAAGCATTTGGAGCTTGACACAAGAATATTTATATTCTAATGCTATTCGATATTTTTTTGTACAGTATAGTTTATTTCAATTGTTTTTTTCTATCGGAAACAATATGTAGAAGTGTTTGTCATGCACATGGTCTCATGCTCTATTGATTTTTAGTCAAATTTAAATTTGAGCGTGTATACCATCATCTATGCCATATTTTCGGTAATAAATTAAGATACTGCGGTATTGCCGATGATGCGCTAAATTGTACTACTACTATTACTAGAACATCGTCCATCAACATTATTCTGCAACATATACTCATGTATCGAATATGATTCACCAGTAATGTGATCATCCTCGTCCTAAAAGAAAGGAAAGGATGACTCACGAAGAGCAAATACTGCGAAAAAGAATCTCTTCTAATTCTTTCGAGCTGCTGACCTTGCATGTTCTTCAAGTTAATTTCTTTATTCAGAAGGGATTCTTCTGACGTCGTTTAATAAGCTGTTGATACACACTTGAGAAATTTTGTTCTTTTTTTTTCTCCTACTGCATGCTCCGAGTAGCATTTACTTGAAAAATTTACTGACAGTAAGAAAGTATGAGTGTTTCTTAAGTTGGTTTTTTAGTAGAATATTTAGCAACACAGCGATGGACTATTATGAATAAAAATAACTTCCAGTATGGTAGTAGAAAAAAATCATGTAATGAATTTAGCATTCCGAGGAGCAAACACGAAAATCCTCTGCTTTTTTCTTCCAATGAAACTACATAGGAAACATACGCTGATAGTCAAAAACCTAAAGAAGAAGAAAAAATTTCAATGATTAATTTGTCAACTGAGATTGAGTATTTGTTTCAGTGCATAAGTAATAGTCCCTTTAGTAGGATCGCATAATTCTAGATAAGATATTGTTTCACACAGTAATACAAAAATTTTAGACTAATTAACAAAAAACTACGCAGCCAAATCAAGGATGGATAACTATGCTTTCAAATTATGGAAACAGATGAGACCATGAAAGCAAATATTTTCCTTTCGTTTTTCATAAATTACTAAAAAACCGATAATTATCAATCGCAATAAGATCTAACCATTTTTCTATGTGATAAATGAAACAGTATAGGTTTATTCATTGCTACAATCATTATATTTCCTAATAACTGTATAATTGAGTTCTTAACAATTATTTTGTATTGTTCACGATATCGGTTTTCAATTTACTACTAATGTTCTTTCTATAAATAGAACAGTAATCTTTGCTATTGACTTTGTTGAAGTCAATTTTTTTCTTTTCGTTATTGATTTTAGATACGGATAAACCAAATGTAATATTACACCGCTCAGTTGAATATACACCTACGAATAGTTTACATCGATCATTAGATAACACAAAATACTTAACAGAATTATGTAGTGAGCATATTGATTCAACCTAGGTGAATGAAAAAGTACGTTTCTCAAATTCCATTACCATAATGAATGCTAGAAGGCTACAAGTACTAGCGTCCACAAGTCACTTCGTCAAGATTGAAAATAATTTTGAAAAAATATTCGTTTTCATTTCTGAGTATACAGACCATAGGTCATTACAGATCGATGTAAATCAATATGTCTTGAGAGTGATTTTCTTTTTTGATAACGTCAATTGAAAACGTTTATCAAATACGAGCATGTACCTTTCAAAATCTTGCATTATTATCCACAAGAAAAGGGGTGGGGCTAAAATATTTCAAAGTAACAGAGGAATCATTTTTCTCTCGTATGCATATATAAAAATTTTCTATTGAGTGATAAATTTGATTTTTTCGGTCCATTTCATGCTAACCTACAGATATAATACCAATCTATCCAATGTTCAGCCTTTCAAATTGGATAGAATATTGATAACGTAGCATCTAGAAGCTCGATCACGATTTGTCGGTCAACACAACAGAAATAGGCGCTTTACTGTGATGTGTACCAGTCACGTTGAATACTGAAGCAGATTCTATCGATGTTTTGATTCAATCCAAATAACTGTAACAAACAGTTGTGAATATTACTTCATCGACATACAAAATATGCATCTGAATAAAATGCGTCTATTGAGAATTAACTGCTTAACTCGTCCCTGATCATAACTAATCGTTCATATTTGTTTTCTTGAAATCATTTATGATCCGCATAGATCAATTTTAGATTTTTCAACCAATAACTGAAATGTTTAGCATTCACAAGAAAACGACTATTCATGATTCACTGCTCAGGTACTCGTCGAAATATAATTGTAAATTAAAAAAGCCAGAATTTGTAAGAAGTTACCTAGGAAACAATGTTCTTTATTGTGCATATCTAATTTTAACTGTCGATTACACTTAGATGTATAAGAGAAAAAGTTCGGCTTCATGGAATATCTACAGTAATAATTCGATTTAATGATTAACATCTAATCATAGATAAAACATTCTAAGACGCTATTTCAAAATAATTTTGTCTCTAATGTTTCACTAAGCATGAAAATTCACTATGATCCAACTCTAATGTAAATCAGGACGATTGCCAGAATTCAGACTTGAACTAAATTGATATCCTTATATGAGAATATTAGTTTAATTTCTACTTCGCTTCTGATACTTACACATTGAAAAGAACATAATTAGATAATTTTCTTCGACTAGTAATCAGAGTGCTTTGTCAATTGATGTGCGTCATTACATGTCAAACACAGTTTTCTATCCTTCAGTGAAAACAAAGACAAATTCGAACATAAAGAACTCTTTGAAGGTTGACACGATATAACTTTGTTTATAAAGCTAATAGGAAGAGGTAAATCTATACTACAACGAATATCATGAAGTCGATGTCGTATAGGTTAGTTCCGTATTGTGATGACATTTCGGGCTAATTTATATATTTTTCTACGTTTCTTTGTAATTAAATATTGAATGCGAACAATTTCCTTCTCAATTATCAAAACTTCGTGGAATTGACGAATGCCTATCACTAAATAATAAGTTAGCACTGGAAGACTTGTAAGCTCAATTCATTCAAATCCATATGATCTCATACATTTCATGTTGATTAGTAGTGTTAATATAGTGAACAGATAAAAAGGGCAGAGTAATTCTTTTGTTCTATTGAGAAAGAATTTGTTGGTTATTGTTTGAAATGATGCACATTTCTAACGGATATGTAGAATGTCTTAAGTCAAACCGTGATGAATAGTAGAAGCGCATGGTAGTAGTCTTTCTGAGCTTTCCCATATATTTTTTGCCGAGTTGAGGGAAAAGAATAAATTCTTTTTTGAATGAGCGTATGCGAAGTGCGCAAAATGGTCACTAACATGAAAATTAGAAGTTTTCAATTTTTATTCGAGTAGCTCATAATTGACAGAAATAAATATTTAATGAAGAACGTCAAGTTCAGTAATGATACTAAATTTGGAAGGCATTTGTGTTTCATGTTTTTTTTCTTCTAATAAACAATGCTATGCAAAAAAACCGCTAGTTTGGAGTTGAGAAGGAAATCATTGATTGCCTCTAATTCCAAATTATGATTGGTAAAAGAAAGCACATTGGATCACAATTTTCATATAAAAACGTTTTTCAAAATTATGCTATTGATAAATAAACAAAAACTTTCAATGTGCTTCATCAAATAGGGATGCATTTCCGAATCGTTCATTGTTATTTGAATATACTTTCAAGTGTTTAACTTTGTGTAAAAGCCATTCTCTCTCACTCTCACTGCTTAAGCAGTGCTGCGTCCGTTTTTCTCAAATGTCCCATATGGATAATCTCCATACGTGTATATTACATTTACAGAATGAAGTAAATGGAAAGATTTTCAATAGTAGTGTGCACCGCGATTTGGTATTACTTTGTTGTGTCTTACAACGGAACTTATGCTTTAAACGGCAGTCAATAAGAGATTGGAATAAATTCTACATTCATACCATGGTCAGAATTTTCGTTCTTCTGATATATATATATATATATATATATATATATATATACTTTCTGAGTTGAAGAATGGATTTCATACTGTTGCAGTTGTTCCGTATGTCTCTCCTACGATTATCAAAAAGATCAATTTTATTTCATTTGGCTCTGATTGTGTCAAAGACGGCTAAAGGAACTGAAAATTAGAAACTGTTATTTAGTATCGATAGTAGCCGAGCAATGTTTAAATATAATCATCTTACTATTGATTTCAAATTAATATTAATTTGATCAAGAATGAATTTTCGTTCTTTGTGATCCAGCATGTTTTTAGTGAGATGACCATAAACAGTGTATCACAAACAGCCCATTGAAATGTCGACTACGATACGTTGGATTGAGATATTTTCAACTGTGTCAATCTTTTATCAATTATTGTTTTCATTTCATGTAAGTATAGTTTCTTTTTCTTTCTAATTTCTTATTTATTGTATATTCAGTATATATTTATTATGTTCCCCAAAATATGCCCTCTTTTTCACTCGAATCGTACTAATTGTTTGAAGAGCATAAAAAGTATTTATATCGATAAAAGTACCCGCTCACGTTTATTAGCTTTATCTCGAATTTTATTATATTTAAAGTTTCTTCAAACTAACTTTCTGGTGCTTATCTAGCCTATATTATGCGTATGTAAAAGTTTTTTTTCATCCAATAATATTCTTTCTTGTTCTATTCGTGCTGGTGAAGGTTAAAGTAAATTGTTATCGCCTTTTTCAAGATTCAGATAACAAATGCACGAGTCAAGGCCGTGTATAAACTTCACGCAACTGTTGCTTTCAAGTACCATTTACTTTTTCTCATTCTTTCTGTTGAAAATGTTTTTAAAACACATGAAGAAACCTAAAAAGAACATTGATAAATAAGTACATAGTTAATGCCTACACGTTTTCGTTTAGTCTTAACATGAATTTGATACTGAAGCGATTAACATTGAATATGCTAATAAGCATTTCAAAATATTTAAGTTTTCCTATCATTTTCAATTAAATCAAGAACAAATAATGAAATCTTGTCAAAAACAGTAAAAAACGAGCAATATTGCATTGAAAATCCATGCCTATCTACACACGAATATCACAAATGTACTCGAATACTAATAGTAACAATAGAATCATACAAATCATGAAGACTAGGTATAACACAATAGAAGCAAGATATTATATATTTAGCACATTTATTTATACGTTAGTGAAATACTTCCAGATTTTGATAAGCACTAAAATTTTTGAAGATACTGCAAGTATTTACTTGTGCTTATCTACTCATACTGATATGAATTAGAAAAGAAAATTGATTCAGATAGGTGTAAAATGAATACATTATCATGACCAACTGGTTTTCATATGAAAACGTCTCGAAACGTTTGTCCCTATGATTTAAACTAAAAAGAAATATACAAAATATTCATTAAATAATAAAATATTGAAAAATTCCATGCTAATTTTAGTCTCGCAAATATGCATTTTAATGTATTGACGTCAGTACGTAATTAGGCTGGATATAAAAAAGACTTAAAAAATAGGCAGGTTAAAAAAGACTATGATTATGAATGCTTTTGACAAGCAGTTCGATGATGGTACATAGATTTCATATGACTCTACGAGTCTTATATCTATTTAATTATCTCTTAACTTCTATATATATATATATATATGCATATATAATCATTGAATCAATTTTAATGCATGTATGTTTTATAATAAGTTAATCATATCAGTATGAAGCTTTTATCATGCCATGATTTTTATTCTTATTGACATATTCTTTCCTTTCGTTTGCCTTTCCAGTTTCTTTCGACACTAATAAGACCAACTGACAGTTGCTTGTTTTTTTACCTTCTAGCAAAATATTGATGATGATCATCGTTAGCCTTTTCAAGTGTTCTGTTCTTTTCATTAAATACAAAACAAAATACAAAAATTAAAATTAAAATTAATTTTTTGATTTTATTTACGGCATTGTACTCCGTAATATCAGAGAAAAAAGCCAGCATCAAATCTATTTAATGGCATCGAGTTTATATATATACATCATAGCTTGCTTACATTATAGACCTAACTAAGAAATCTGTAAAATCAATAAATACTTTCTCTCGATTACTTCACAGCCATAAAATGATCTTGGTCGATTTCAGTCGACTTTATTGACTCATATGCAGTGTGTACAGGTTACTGAATTCCTCTTATATTATCTAGCAGCACAAAATTCCGATCTAAATCAAATCACTTTCCACAATCATATTCATAATACATCATATAGTCGTGATACTGCACACTTAAAACAAGACGCCTACTCTCTTCAATTATCAATGTTCATTCTGACTGGTTTTTATTGTTAAATAGAAATTACATTTCATTTGAATGTAGCATCTCAAGCCATACGACACAATCATACACCTCTCTCGAGTAAGTAAAAACATACGATTCATGAACTGAGATATTGTCATGGATTTCACGTGTATGATGTCAAATTTCTCTATGGATGAAAACGAATAGACTAGTTGAAAGAATCCATTATTTAACTAAGACGTGACATTTACTATTAACTTTAGTCATACATTCAAGAAATCTTTTTCTTGTCCATGCACATAGAATTTAATGAAAACAACGAGACAACATGCTGCGGGCACTATTGCGTATAATTAATGGTATACTTAATTACAAAAAAAAAAAAAGAAAAATTAGATGTGTAGACAATTTTGGAATTAAGAACACGTGGAGAATAGTTCGGAAACCATAACACAACACAAATAAGGAGAAAGCATGACAAAATTAAAAACAAGAAAACTATACTATAAAAGTATGACATATTCTGTGCAAAATGTTTCAATCTAATTCATAATCTAACCGTTCGAAAAGTAATAGAAGACGCTGAAGAAAAAAACTTCAAGAGCAACATGTGAGTGCATAGAATAGAGAGAGAGAGAGTGTGAATAAATGTTATTCACTGAAAATTTGTTGAATTTTTCATTGGTTGATTATATTCTACTTCGTTTTATAGAGAAAATAGTGCAAGAGCCAAACGTTAGAACTTAATTAGTGGACAAGATCTCTTTGTATACAGTCGTTATACGATATACAACAATAATATAAAATAATGTCTGTGTACAACACTGACTTTTCCTATCAATATATGATAGGTTTGTACATTCGACCAACGCTTATATTGGTTGTCGTTGCACTTGTCCTAATCTATGTACATAGACTAAATAAAATTTATCGCACGTTTCAAGAAATGGGTATACCCGGACCTACGCCACGCTTCTTCTTTGGCAATCTTATTGAGTTGTTCACTCATCCTCGACATTCAGCTGCATGTTTAGCAGATTGGACAAAAGAGTACGGAAAAATCTATGGCTACTTTATTGGGCATACACCTATTATATGTATTTCTGATCCTAACCTACTTCAAGAAATATTTGTAACTAAGTTCAGCCATTTTCATTCACGACGACCATTACCATTACAACAACATGATCTTAGACATTTACTTGCTTCGACAGGTAATTGAAAAATTTGTCCAATTAAATAGATGCTGTGAAAAGGCCTTAGACTATTCTTGTTTAAAAGAAATTATATAACTAATTCCACTGGATTTTTTTAGAGCTAGTTGTTTTCGTTTGCAAATGTAGTACAGATATGATTTTAGAATGATTGGAAGTTTCTTTGTATTCATGCAACGCATGTATTATTCGATTGGAAGATAAAAATTAGACAAGTTTTCATAGAGGAGATAACTACTGCTTTCATAAGTAAAGATATCCTTATGTGATCACTAATCCAAAACAGAACAGTACCTTTTTTATAATGAAACATTAGCTTAGATGATGAATGGAGAAGACAACGCTCAATAATACAACCAACATTCAGTTCAAATAAATTAAAAGAAATGCGAACAATCATTGACAAATGTATTACGGAATTAATAGAAAAATTAGATGAACAAACGCCCGGTGTTGAGTTTGATATTTCTAATTTATTTAAACGTACATCGATGGACATTATTTTAAATTGTGCATTCGGCATCAATTCTCATACACATGAAAATTTAAGTGACATATTTTTTCAACGATGTATTCAAGTATTTGAATTTAATATCTTTCAAAATTTTTTAACCATGTGTTCAATACTTTTACCAGAATTAAATATTTTATGGGTTACATCGTTCAAATATACAAATATAGTTCGTTTATGGTTATGTAATCATATACCATCTTTGAACCGTCTTATTGGCACAGATCCAAATACATGGCTTTTATTTCATGTTGAAAATATAATCAAACAGCGTTGTTTACATGGGACAGATAGAATCGATTTACTTCAATCAATGATTGACGCAACTGATGTTTATCAGGAAATTTCATCTGTAAGTTATTCATATGTTATTTTTCTCCCGGGGCATGCTTTTCTCTTTATTTACTGTCATTTTGTCCAGGTTCTAACCGTACCAAAATATCGTTTGAATCTCGATGAGTTATTAAATAATATTTACTTATTTATGATTGGTGGTTATGAAACAACAGCAACAGCGCTCAGTTATCTAGCATTCATATTAGCTACACATCAAAGTGAACAAGCTCGTTTACAAAACGATATTGATCATGTTGATGATGATTATGAACATTTGATTAAACTTGAATATCTCGATTGGTTTATACGTGAAACATTACGATTACATCCGATTGCACCATTTATTGTCAATCGACAGTGTAATAAAGAATGTTGCATTGGTCCATTTAAAATTGAAGAAGGCACAAATTTTACTGTTGATATGTTTAGTATACATAACGATGAACAAGTATATGGACCTGTAAGTCCACTCATATTTTATCCGGAACGTTTTCAAGAAAAACGTCATCCATTAGCCTGGCTTCCATTTGGAGCTGGACCACGAAATTGTATTGGAATGCGTTTTGCAATTTTAGAAATTAAATTAGCACTGGTGCAAATCCTACGTCGTTATACGATTTTATCCGGTGAACGTACATTAAGTCAATTTGCTGAACATGAACGATTTGTTATCGCACCAAAAAATGGTATTTGGATTCGTTTACAACGACGGGACAAACAAATGGCAGTCAAATAAGACGGTGATTTATTTATTCTGGTAAATACTTTATCAATTAATAATCATACATTACGCAGTAATGTAGAAAAAAATAATTAATCCATGTAAAACAATTGATCATTAATTTTCATATTTTTTGACTTTTAAATAAATAATTTTACTCCTACAAGCTTTCAGTACATTTGATTTCCATATCATACTCTATGCGAAACTTGAAGAAAAATATAAGATACCAAAAAACAATGGATTAGATGCTTTTAATGTGCGATTATATATAAGAATATCAATGTAATGATATTTATATTCTTATGTACTAATACTAGAGCATATCATAATGAGAATAAATTTCGATGCTATCTATGAAAGAATCTCATTCAAGTTATTCAATAGGGTGGCATTTTTTCAATTGAGTTTGTTTATCTGAAAAGAAACGCACTTTGAAAAAGAATTTTTCAAAAAACAACAACATGTAAACTAAATATTTTTCATGCAATCGATGTTTTTCATTGATGAGATGTTTCATTGACTTCTTTTTGTTGATCGTTGCAAATGCCTTGATAAAACTTCTTGAGATATCTCAAATGAACTCATGATGTACTCATGTTGTACTTTGACAATGCAAATTCCTACAGATAAAAATCATTCAAATCATGCTGCATACGTTGCACAAACACTTTAGCTAGAAGTTTATGTGAAGACATTCATGTTAAATGAGAAAAAAGTGTTCCTGATTACAAATAGTGTACTGTTTATCATTCATTACTCATATTATGGTGGAACTCGGACAAATGACGAATTTTGTATTGTGATATTGCCAACTCTATTAAAAAGTAATCAAGAGCTGTTGAGCAGAATGACACAAAATGATTTAATCTTTTCTTTTTACAAAATCTGGCTTCAAAAACATTCAAATTTCATCAGAAAAACAAAATTAAAAAAGAATACTTCATCGAATAGTACGATATGAATATATTCAAAGCCAGTGTAGAAAGGAAAGAAGCTCGTCTCATAACTGACTGGATATATTATGACAACAACTGTTCGAAAGATAGAATCTTTATGCGAACTTCGTATTAAAGATAACTTCAAGTATCGTTTGGTTATCAGCTTCATGAAAAAAATGAGTTTTCTATTGAAATACTTAAAACTTTGAACACGAAGATACAAGTATCCATCATAGCGCAGTTCTTAACAATAGGACGTTATACATAATAGATCAACATGGATGAATGTTTCGAGGTGTTGTTTTTGTGCATATTTCAAAAATGATTTGCCAAAATTAACATACATAAGTAGGAACAATATGAATTACTAAGCTTAGTCAAAAATGTTCAACGATCCTGCTTTAAAAGTAAACAACCACATTTTCCTCGGTAAGATGTTATCCTCTATTCAACGATGTATAAATATTGAGAAAACAATTTTGCTGCAATTTTATATTGCACACACCTTACTATGAACCTTACATTTAAATGCAGTTGTTAAAGGCTATTGACGTATTAGTGAAGACGTGAATGGAACGCTAGATAATCATATTAGTTCTACTTACAACTCAGTTGTTTCCTGTACAGACAACGAAACTGTAATCTTACGAAATACGGTGAGTTCTATATATGTTCATAAATCTCTTATAAAGTTGATGATTCTCAAGTAATGCCACGACAATCTGAAGATTGTTCTATTCTTTATTCAAGAGATTTAAAACTCATCATATTAATAGACAAAAATAATTGCCATTAAATCTCTCATGTGGGTACATGCAATACTGTTTGATGTATTTTTACTAATATGCTTTTCAAAGAATAGACCGTATCATTGTATCTATTTCAAATTATGATTCATTACTATGCAAAAATTATTCATTTTGTGCTAAAGACATTTATTATTATTTTCTGAGAAAGGCTTATAATGAAGTAAAAAGAAACAATTATATTTCTCTTCTATCAAAACCTTGTTCTGTCATGAGAATTTTCCATTTGTGTTGAAAACGTTTTAATTTCCTGTTTGTTCCATCACTTGAAAGAAAGAAAAACAACATTATGAGAGTCACTCATATCAAGTGAATTTGCTTGTAAAAAAAGAAATATTATGATTGTATTGAAATATCTTATTGACGTCATAGATGCTTTAAATTGATTTAATTTAATTTTAACTTTCTAGTTCACTTTGCTTTTCGACATTGAATTCTTGATAAAGTAGTGATATTCGATATATCTCCAGCAACTCACTCGGAAAAAGTTTTAAATCCAAAGGATTCCTATTCCTGATATCGATGAATGAAATCGATTGACGCTCGATAAGAACAAGATGAGTATAGTGCAAAAACAAGTAAATAACGCATCGAGGTTTGTTTTTATATTTTTCATATTTTGTCTCGGTATTTCGATTCGGATCAAAATGATATGCATTTGATGCTCATCAATTTATGGGCGTACATACGTCAAATGACTGTCTTATTTTTGCGCGCTTCTTCATGTTAAATTTCTGTCATTTGCTTAATCGTCCCAATGGATCTAAGTTGAGAAACTCGGAAGAAATCTATACCGACGTAATTAAGAAACACGTATTCATTTTTTTAATTAATAATCGATCGTATTCTATTAGCAAGTAATTTCGTATGTTTTCATAGTGTACGATGAACATGAATGTAGATATTCATAACCGAATGAATTAAATTTGTATTATCTAACATAAAAAAAAGAGAAATATTTTCTTAGCCTAGATAAATTACAAAACTTGATAGGTTCTCATGCTCTATTTCGTATTAAAGTTCTTAGAAATTTCTTTAATAGCTTTTGAATCTAGAATCAAGATAGCGATCGATATATTTTGACAAAATAAAGTTGCTATCAAGATTTTCATTAAAATCAAATGTCAACATTAATTCACTTCTACTGAAAGCATATGTTCCTGATTACCTTTTTCTCGAAGAATGAGACAATTCAGAAAACTTATTTATACAAAAGACAAGCGTTGTTTGTTTCTTCATATACAGCTAAATTTGTTGTGAACAGAATCTTAGGTGAATAGAACACGTTCTAACTTTATCTGTTGCCAGTTGATCATACTGCTTACTCATATGTATATATATATATATATGCATCCTATCAATAGAGTTTTGTTTATTAGATATTATTATATCTGTTGAAAGACGCGTACAGCTTAATCAATTAGATCAATGAAATAAAATTAAAAATTAAAAAAAAATAAGTATACTCAGGAAAGATATTTTCCAGTAGATTAATTTCTTTCTGAAAACTAAACATATATGTAAACATTTGTCAATCAGAGTCATTCGATTTTTACTAAAAACGCTTATCGGAGATGCATGCATGTCGTTGAAAGAAAAGTTCTTTTATATGAATAGATACTATTCAAGATAACAATTGATCTATTTCATTTTACTTGCACACACATACATATGGTGAATTTTTCTCATTCGAATAGCTTACTTGGTAACCATATACTGTCTTAAATAAACATTGATGATAGTAGAAATTCAATGAAATAAAATCAATGAGATAGATATTTGAACCGATGAAATCATGCATGGTTTTCTCTTCTATAAATTTTTGTTGTGAATATGATGGAAACAAAATTCTATGAACAACATGAATGAATTGATATAAAATGTTTCCCCCAATTCAAAACTTTTGCCACACAGGATAACGACATGACTAGAAATTAACGAAAGAGAAATACACTTTTCTGTGTATTTCATTTGGCATCAACAGTTTTTACATGTGTTTCACGTTATCAGTTAGTTTTTAATTATGTAAAATCAAAAGTGAAACAAAAATAGTTAAAAATATCTATAATTGCAACGGAAATTAGTATGAATATTTCTATCGTTTTTTCTTAATAGAAAATATTCTAATTCTACTGAAAAGGCGAATAGATTTGATATACGATGCGTGATATTCGTGTATACATAATTACATTTTAAAACATCGAAACATATCAGGTTTTCTAATAAAAAAAAACTATGCTGACGTCATTACTTTCGTTAGTCAGCAAAAAAACATGCTGAAAAGTAATATCCTTACATTGTCTGCTGATTTATTCATTTTGCATAGTTGTCATTAGTTTATTTCTCACGTCAAGTTTTAAAGGAATTGGTCTATTGTTCATTGAAAACTCATAGATATTTCAGGAAAAGGTATGACTCTTGAATCAATTAAATGAAATCTACATAAATCATGAGAAGATCATCATTTGAATAATCTTCTATAAGATTTTGAACGAATCGTTCGAAATTTATTATTGTTAAATACATGTGATAGTATCTCATGTATCAAAATATGTAATGTTTCCAAGTATTTTTTATAGATTCATTTTCGTTGTTGAGTAAAAATGATTTCGACATAAACCGTTACAGTATGTTGATGTAAAATTCAAGCGATTATATCTTCTATCAACATACGAAGATTAGAACATTGAGACGAACTCAATTAAACACATTGTATATCTATGACTCAAGCAAAATCAATACAACACTGATTATCCTTATCAGTGTAACCATGATTTACCCATTGAAGATCGATAGTATTTAAAAACATGAAAATCAACGGAAAAAATTGAATTTCATTCCAATATATTTTATCGAAGTTCTTTTTCATTAGTCATGACACTCGGATAATGTTTCATTATATAAAATATGTCCAGATTGAGCTTGTATCATATATTTATTAAACAATTCTTCGTACATAATTACAATCTCAATTTAGAATACAACAAAACTGAATACTGTTCTTCGCCTTCATTGAAACATACTCAAAGAACTATGATAAGTTATTAGATTGATGAAAATCTAACAAGAAAAAGAACAATTTTAATTATTTGTACTTCAAGAGTAGATTCAAACGAGTAAACATCTATTCATTAACAATTACATGATCATAGTAAATCGTTGTGTCTTTTTCAATATAAAACATCAAGCTTATGTTAATTGCAAATTTATAGATCTGCATTTAAGTGATGATATTTCAATGTTGATAGATCGCTTGTTCTTTTCACAATATCATTACAGATTTATTTCTTTATAATCAATGCCATTACAAAGACCGATCGATAAACGGTTAGAAAATAAAGGCTGCTAGGATGAAAATTGATATCAATTTTCATGTTTAGACTATGAAATGAAAAATAATTAAATAGTTAATTACAATGTCATTGGAAGAACTTGAAAAATCAAACATATTTCTGAAAATGATGAAATACATTTATAATGTTCATCAAACATCACCAAATACAATCTCACTGAATTTATTCATGGATTCTTTGTTTAGATTAAACTTCAGTTGCCTTTCAAAATCTTGACTGCCTCACAACACGATGCTCTAAACAGACTTAATGATCACCTAGCGAACAGTTTTTCAATATAGGAACCCATTGAAATATACAAGCTCAGTAATATTCTACTCCAAGAGCGTACAATCTTTGAAAATCAAATGCAAAGAACTTTCTTGTCTTCTCTCTTTCTAACATCTGTTTTTTTTACGGGTTGATCATGGTTCTGCTTCATAAGATTAAGACCGCCCCTCAAAAACATTCAAATCGTATGAAATTTTTACGATATGTTGAGACTTTAATAGGGAGATTGTGATAAACATTTCAGCCCCATATCATGACATTTAAGGGAGATATTCACCAAACCAAGGTCAACAATAGCTGAGTTGGCGTCCCAAAGTTCTAGATGTGTCTTCATTCTATTCATTTAACTGTTTAGTTTGAAAGAGCATGTCAAGATGTATAGCATGACCCTGTCCTTTTTTTCTAAATTCTTACTTTTTATGTAGAAAAACAGCGACAATTTCAATGACTTAAAAAGTTGCTATAAATGGGTGCTAATTTATATGAGTACCAGTATGATTTATATAAAAAAACAGACGTAATTACTAACAAAAACGACGCATTGCTCTACATCTTCACATGCTCTTTCAAAAAAAAACAAAAACAAAATACATGCATAGAATGAAGACCCATCAAGAGTTTGAAATAGAGAAAAACCGAAAAACATTTTGTTTTATCTAAACAGCGTTTATTTTTCAATGGAAATCATCAAAAATTTTGACAAAAATTGAATTATTACATTAAAAGTGGTACTGTTTCTGAAAAAGTAAGCTTCAGGCTATCGTTCCATGCATTTATCTCCATCCCGACTTGTTCGACGAAAATTGCCTTTTTTTTAGTGCGATTGAAGTTATCTTAATCTTGACACCAGTCTTCTTTATGAAAAAAATTGTTAGATTCAATCAGAACGTGTATTGTAAATTGAATTGAGTAGCAATTTTCGGGTCGAAAGAAAGTGCTCACCGAGAAACTTACAAATGCAAGATTAGTTTCCCATAACGATCCTGTATCAAGGTATTTACTTTTTAAGTGAATTTCCTTTTTCAGATACTGCTTCTCCAGCAAAATCGTAATTCCTAATTTCGATCCGAAACTGTGCATACAGTAAGGTTTTTACATGGCTAACTTCCAAAAAAAAAGAAAACTAGCAACGTTTGAATAATGTCTCACCAAGATAGAAAATTGTTCAAATAAACAAGCTCCAATGGAAAAGCGCTAATATTTTTAAAATATCATATTTTGGAGAGACATTGTCCTAGAAAATTCTTCATTCTATTTCTATATGCTAGTCTCATTAACGTTTCAATTTATGCAATTTTTCAGATCGAAATCCAAAACCATAATTTGCTGTAAAATAATTCGTTAGTTTTTCGCTGAAAGATTTCATTTGATTCTAACAAGGTCAATCAATTTTTACAGTACACATTGTACCATTGTAAGAATGATTGTTCACTGATTGATAATTATTTTGTTGGTGTTTTTCTACGTTCTAAGTTTATCATCGTCAAAAAAGTGGTTTTCGATCGTATAAAAGAAGAGAAATGAGTGTACGATGAATTACTGGACGGCGACAACAGCTATACTCGAAACATATACTTTTAAACTAACGAAGCAGAATAGCTTCGATCAAGTTTTTGGATTGATTCTATCTATACGACAACTATCATCTGTCTAAAAGAATAATCGAAGGATACAGATGCTACATTTTGATCTATTTTTGTATTTTAGAAGTGAGTTTACATGAACAGGCTTACGGTTTACAGCTAGTTCGAGACTTGTCTTAATTGGCTCTTCTATACTATCTCAATATTGAATAGCTTATCGTGTACTGATGAGATTTCTAGTAAAATTTCATTAGACTCTTATCATATCTTTTGACTGTTAATCTGAAATTGTTTCTTCAAGAAAAATACCCATTTTCCAGCATGTTTTCGAATACTTCATCTTCTATAATCTCACATGAAATGATTCCTGTCAGTTTTTTTCTTCTGATTTCTAAAACTCCCATGTGCCCAATGGTTTCCGATGTTCAGTTGCAAAGTTTGTGTCTACTTTTCTTTGATTCTGGTTCTAACAGTCTATAGTCGTGTGTGTCATTCCTTTACAAGGCAACTCAGGCCAATCGAAACGGATATCCGTTACGGACCGTTTACTTAACACAGTTATACGGACCGTAACGTAATTAAAATAGGGCCGCGTACTGTCGTATTTTCACAGTATACGACCCTTTATTACTGCGCCCAGAAATAGTACCGTATACGGAGCCGTATACTGTGAAAATATGGCCACATACGGCCCTATTTTAATGATGTTGCAGTCCATATAACTGCGTCAAGTAAACGGTCCGTATCATTCGACCTGGTAAGAAACAAACTATACGTTCCTGAAATATCGATTCAATTGCAAGTGACATCTATGAAATAGTATTTATCAGAATGTTTCAGATTCATGTCGCGCTATATTAATTGTACTGTACTGTCGTCGTCGTTGTTGTCGTCAAAGATGATTAATCTATAGAGAAAGATTCGTTCATCTGTCTGTCTGTCTGTCTGTCTGTCTGTGATCACGTTTATTTTTTCGAAATTATCATTTGAAATTAAAAACTCATGAAATAAACGTAATGATGAATGAACGATCACAATCATTCAATAATTCAGATAAACATGTTCAAGTTATAGCTCGACCACGGTTTGATATCATGAGAAAATTTGTTGCTATCGTATTTTCATTTCAATTGAAATTTTTTCTATTACTTTTTATTAGTCCATTGAGTGATAATGAAAAATCTCAAAATTTAACTAGTTGTTTAAATGTCAATGAAACACGTCGAGAAATAATTGTTAATTGTAAAACAAGTACAACACGTTTTTTTAATTACGATCATGTAAATTGTTTAGTTTTTGTTTTCATAAAAATTAAAGATTATAGTTAACGTCTGTTCAGGTCTTTGGTATTCAAACTCGTCAACAGGATGTTTATAAAGTTGTTGTGGCACCTATTGTTGATGAAGTTCTCAAAGGTTATAGTTCAACAATTTTTGCGTATGTCAATAGAATAAGTATTGCTTCAAATTAAAATCATTGATTTATTTTAGCTATGGTCAGACAGGTTCTGGGTATGTATTAAACTATTGTAGTTTGTAGGTTTTTCATTTGCTTAACACGTCTTTATCCATTCAAGTAAAACACATACAATGCTAGGAAAATTTCCAATGGATAAAGCATCAAAAGATTCTATCAGTACCTATATGGCAATGCTTGAATCAGAAGCTGGTATTATGCCGAGAGCTATTCATCATATATTTCAAGGACTTCAACGTCAAGTAAATCATATAATTTCATCAATATGAAAAACGACTTTGTCTCGTACTTGTTCTTTAGTATGTTGATTATACAGTTAAAATTACTTTTCTCGAATTATACAATGAAGAACTAACAGATTTATTAGTCGATGTAACTAATGACCAACCAGAAAAGATTAAAATTTATGAAGATAGAGACAAAGTCAATATTCTTTTTCAAAAGGTTATATTTTGTTTTTATCAATTTTCAAGTTTAGACAAATACAATTGTTGGGGCTACTGAAGCAATATGCGAAACACCATTCGATGCCATTAAACTATTGATTAAAGGTGCACAGCGTCGACAAACGGCAGAAACGTTGATGAATGTATCGTCAAGGTTATTTGAAACATATAAATTTTTATTCATACAGAGATTCAAAATCGACTCGATTCTGTTGTAAATTATTCGAGAACGATCATCGAAGATCAGACAATGATGCAAAATGACGTAACTTAATGTTTCAGACTAAAACAAATTATCTAAGTGAAATGGGAAAGTTCAATCATCAATTTTATGCTTAACAGCACAATACAGATAGAGGAATAGAAGAGTTTGAATGATTGATCATGAGATAAAAATGTATCAAGAACTTTCATATTTGTTGCGCTCCTCGTTCTCTTAACATGATTTGGTACAATTTTTCGAAAGGTAGCTGTCTAGCGCAACCCTCAAAACACTTGTTAACAACAAGATTTTACTTATTTCACTTGTGAACATTCCAATTGACTTGCTATTGTAGTGTATGTCTTGAAAATCTATAACAAGAGAATGATCTATGAGTAGAAATCAGATACACATCACACGTTTTTAACAATGAGCAGTAAATTTCATGAAAAGTACGCTTTAGAAACACTACAATTCTTAATATTTAGCACATATCAAATGATATCAGAATAAACCCATCAATTAATTTTATCCTTCAAGTAAGTAATAACTGACATTTCCAAGACAATGTTACAGTCAGATTTATAAAACTATCGATCAAACTTTGTTTTTGTTTTTTGAATAAGTACTTTTATTGAGAATGTTTGTGAGCAGTTGAATTCTGATTCGGTTGTTAGAAGAATACTATTGTCGTTTCCGATTTATTTACACTATGATCATGAACAAGTTCTTCTCTTTCTGTTAAATCAATAATCATCAAGCATGTGTTTAATTTTATTTATTTTATTCTAGTCGTTCACATTCGATTTTTACAATGACTGTAACAATGAAAGATACTCAAGGAGATATGAGATTAGGAAAACTTCATCTAGTTCGTTAATGTTCTATTTATATTGATGTTGTACAACATATTGTTATTCGTTCTTAATATCTCTAGGTTGATTTAGCCGGTTCAGAAAATATATCGCGTTCAGGTGCAACTGACAAACGTGCTCGTGAAGCTGGAACAATAAACCAAAGTTTATTAACACTTGGACGTGTCATAACAGCGTTGATTTCAAATGAAAAACATATTTGTTACCGGTAAAAACAAAGAAATGAAAATCAATAAGACACATGAAGATCTCTAGAATAATTTAAGAAACGACTGTGATCCTCTGAGAATTTTCATCTAGTTTTATTCAGTGTATGTCAAATCAAATGAATAAGGTTAGAAATAGTAGATAATACTTTCGATTCATTCTAAATTCTCTTGTAATACTTTTCTAAAACTTACCTCACAGTACAAGGATTCTAGTTTGGAAGTTATGATAAACGTTGGGTAAGTTTTATATCGGTTATTTGAATGATAACAGTATCATGCATTGGATTTATTCTATTTGCTTTTCTCAAAACACACACTCACATCGAGATAAAATATGAATTGTTTTTATATATGATCACACTAAAACCAAGATTGTAACCTACTAAACTACTAGGATCTGAATTCATAGAATTTGTTAGAATCGCATATCTTTTGTAGAAATAGATTTGCATAGATGATGTAAAACATGTTCGATATATTTCCAACTATGTCTAGTTTATTTATCAACGAAAAAAGCAGGCGAAAAATAAAGCGCCTATTGGAAGCACTGCGTCCAGTAACTCTGTTTTTATCCCGTATTATTCGATATCATTAGACGAGTGAGTTTCTATTCTACAAGAAATCTGTTAAGAATGAATACGAGTAAATTTACTAAACGGAAAAAAATAAAAGCAACTTTCCATATTCGAATATTATAACACAGATAGGCATGTTCATCTGTCGTACGATTCTATAAAATCGATTTTTGATAAATTAATTTTAGTGATTCAAAGTTAACAAGAATCTTACAAGATTCTCTTTGTGGGAAAACAATAACTTCAATTATTATTACACTTTCACCAGCCAATGAAACCGTATGATATACGAATGTTATTTTTAAAAGACATTTTCGAGCATTAAATAGGAAACTCTGAGTACACTGGAATATGGTCATCGTGCTCGCTCACTAAAAATTCGTCCTGAAATCAATCAATTATCTTCAAAAGATGTTGCTCGAGTATACTGTTTCTATTCTTCTTCATTAGATTTTTTCATGATAGAAAAAACTACTTTGTAGGAATATGTCGATGAAATTCGTCGTTTACGTCAAGAACTCGATGCTAAACGCGAACTTGATGGTATACCATATTCACAATACGTGTAAAACAGCTGACTTTATAAAGATTTTGACAAAAAAAGAAAACAATCATGATTGCTTTTAGAGCTTTAAAAAATCAAATGGTATTAGTGCAAACACTATCCGATAGTAACCAATCGAAGTTAAATAATAACGAACAACAGATCGAACAAGTAACATATATCACGTTTATTGTTATATCTTTTTGTTTATTTTCAATATTTTTGTTCAGTATCGAACAGAAATCGATTTACTACGGCGTCAATTAAACACACAACAACAAGTGAAATAATTTTCTTCTTGCTCTACGCATTTTAAATTTATATGAAAAATACAAAACGAATTGATATTATCTAGGAATTGCGAACAGAGATGAACGAACGAAAAGAACTGTTAGCACTAAATCGACATCGATATGATGAACTTATTAAAATTCATAATAAAGCTTCGACAGTAAGATGACGGATACGATATGACGAATATGAGTGCTTGTGTCTAGTTTCGTGAACAAGCTGCAAATGCTATGCAACAACTTGACTCAACACGTTTGGCTGGTTCGACATTAATTGATCAATATATTAAAGATTGTCAATCGATTGGAGAAGGTTTACAAACGAATGTACAACGAATTACTGATGATATTCGAACAATGTTTTCAACTTGCCATAGATCAGTTGGTAATCAAACTAAATACTATTCAGATTTTGTCATAAATCTGTATCAATAAAAAACATGAAGAATCGATAGAAAATTGTCAACACATCTGTATATAATATTCATGTTTTCGGTGTATCTGTAAGCTTTGGAAAATTATTTTCGTAACTAAAAAGAATAAGCATCGAAGACCGATGATCAGAGTGATCATTAGCACTGTTAGAAAAAATCTTTCTCATAATACTATCCATGATTTTATTAGTATATATTACTAAAACTATGGATATGAAATCTGTCGATTTTGTTTTGGACATTTTTCATTGTCTTCGTGTAAACACGACATGTTTCGGTCTTTTCTATTCGTATGATAAATCTGTAACAAATGATCTGAAGAATTTTGTCCTATGAAATACCATAAAGCATATAAATTTGATTCGAGGCGAAGAAACATTTCGACTGGATAGAAGTCCACCAAGGATAAATTTTGGGTGAAGATGACACAGAACGATCGTAATCTCTTGATACGCTTTAAATTCTATTCGAATTCAGATAAGCTCACCGTTGTCTGTATTGAATGATTTTCTATCTATAGCTATTGCTCTGTATTTATCATAAAAATTATAAAGTAACTCAGATTACGAGTAAAATTTTACCAAGATATTGATCTTCGAAATCTCTTGATTTCGAAGAAGGATAACGATGTAAAGTTCCATTGTTGTGAGGCATTTCCGCACGGCTGGTTTCTTTAAACTAGAGCTATGAAATATTTAATAGAGTCTGCAGAAAATTCTTCACCGAATTCGAAGCCAAGTTAATCGATCTTATCGAGATGAATCGTTAAACCGTTGGCTCGAAATTTTGAATACACACATCCTCAAAGCCACAAGCTTCTTCATCAAAACGGAACTTGGGCATTTTATATTTGATACTAGTGAAGCCCTAGTCGAATGTAACATTTTCTTTTCTTATTTTGTCTTGTTTAAATTTTATTTTAAATCCATTCTCAAAGGAGGCAACTCGAAACCTTTCAACTATCCGTAATTAGAAACTTAATCAAAAAGAAAAAGCAATGAATGACTGACGTCAAAATGATTTTTCAGTGTGGGAGACTTTGAATTCTTCCAGTAGAGAATCGATCATGTTTGAAAAATCATTTTATTTTCTTCTAAAAGGACAAGCTTTGGCTGTATCAACCAATATTGGACAACAAATTTATATACTTAATGAAAAAGTTCGAGCTGTATTATCGCTTGCATTTCAAAATTTTCATACAATATTTGAGGAATTGAACAATATTCATGTTCATTTTCAAGTAATTATCAATTTTTCGAATTATTCATATGTATCGATTGGATTTTGTTCGCAATTCTTCTATTTTTATTAGATTGAACTTGATCGGGAATTAAGAACACTGATTGATATGTTAATTGTAGACATAAAAAATGATGCAGACAAAAACCAAGGAAAATTGATTCGTATTCAAGAAGAAACATTGATGAAAATGAAAACTTGTTTTCAAGAAATGGTTTGTTCAGTGCGATCATTGAGTAATATGTTTCTGGAAATGTTATTTTAGTTAAGTTCATACGGTACAACAAGTCAATCATTATGGTTTGATTTGCATAAATTCTTTACACAACGTTTCAATCAGATGGTAATTACAAGAGATTTTACTCGAATGATGCAAATAGTTTCTATGTTTATTTTAGTTCACAAATGAATTCCGAGTAAAATCTTGCTAATTTTAATAGTTAGATTATTTTCATTGATATTTGTGAATGACTAATAGAATTTAATTCAAGTATCTGAAAAATCAACAGATGATGACCGTGAATTACTTGACTTGAATAGTATACGAAACAAATGTCTTTGCGAACATGAAAAACAAGTTTGCGTCACTCAGAATAAACTTGAAGCATTGGTAATATCATATTTTCATTCTGAACTTTACTTGTTAAGGGGACCAAGAAGAAAATGAATCACAGACAGATTAGTATTGTACACTTAAGCCCATAAGTACGAAATAGGTTTGTTATAATTATTTGAAATTAATGTTTATATTTCATCAAATCAATATATATATATATACATATAGTTTTGTAATGAATCTAACTCCGAATTCTTAGTAGAACATATTTCTACTTTGAACGTTCTAGTTGGATTAGACGAGTACTAAACAAATGCTCGACACGTTGCACTTTTAGTTTTGTTCGGAATGTGTTAAGACACAGTGTATGTTTGAGTGCGGTACACTTTCGAACGCTACCACTTATTTCATTCAGGTAGAATTAAGTTAAGTATAATAATATATCAAGGGAATATAGTGTAAGTGATTAAATATTAGAATAATGCTAGTAATCACGTTTCTCAGTTATTTCCCAGACAATTTATTAAAAATAAATCAGCATTGACAATCATTTCGTGTCAAATACTGTATTTATTGTTCTAAAAATGAATCGTACACAACTGAGTTTTATTGAATGTTCGTGACAAATAAGAATGATCTGATTTCAATGAAAGAACATTCTAGTATCTTAATTTTTACATATGAAAGTATTCAGATGGTTGATAATTGTGTCTTTGAAATTTGTTCTTGAAGATCGATGCACGAATACGAGAGTTTTACAATAGATCTAATGAAAACAAATGAGAAATCTTCTAAATACATGAATTTTATCCTTGAAAATATGAGCAGAATTGGAGCGATCTGTTCTAGTAGAAAACTATGTTTTTGTACTTGATTTTATTAACGAGTTGAATGAATACATTCTTTCGCCATACATCAAAATACTCTCTGATTTTCTATAGAATCATTTTAATTTCCAAGCAAATCCTTACGAAATAATTTCTTATTGCAGATCCATCATCTCGTTGAATCTTTACCTGAAATCTCTCACACTAATGATTACAAAAATACAAAATTACAAAATAATAATCTTATTCAAGTATTTTCATCATCTCAGTAGTTATTTCCGATATAGTAAAAGTATGATTTGTGCTTGTATTTAATAGCATATTCATAACATTTGCAATCAAAATGCACAAGAAGTTCGACAACTATTAGACATAAAACTACAGTCTGTCTTTAGTCAAGTTCGAGAAGAATATGATCAACAGTGTGGAAATTTAATAACAACTATTGAACGTGATATTAATCATATGAATCTAATATTACAAGATATTAATAATAAATTCGATACATCATCATTAATGACTAATGATTCCATATCAATTTTAATCAAACAATCGCAACGTATTGATGTTGTAACGAAAAACGTTGAATATGATTGGCAAATGATTGCACAATCAGGTAATAAAAATCTCCGAAGAATTTTCGTGATCATCGATTTCAAATATTTTTTACGCCTTTCGAATGTTCTTAAACAGACTGTGATAAGAACATGTTTGAAAATCATAAAATTTGAAACAATCCTAGAGCAAGGTCAATACAAAGTAATGGAGACAAACCAAGACGAAAAAATGACATGCCCAATAACGTTAGAGAAGAAAAAAAGAATAAAAGCAAAGGCAAAAATGAAAATATGGAATCAAGACGAGAAGAAAATAGGAATTAACACATCTGATGAATTGATGCACATGGTAGGAAGTAATTGATGCAATGAATCCACACGAGTGTCAGATTCTCATACCTCCCTTTTTCTTTTCATCCAAGAAAAAAATGTAAACAAAGTCTTTTTTAAATCTTCCACACAAAACTACTTCACAGTAAATTAAAGATCTTTCACAATTAGACGAAGGATGTATTGCAATTTCATTTTTCGTCATATATTGCAAAAAATAAAAAAATGGCGATAAATGCTTCAACTACAGAGAATAGAATCAGTTACAGTGTACACGAATTCCATACGTAATAATCTCATTTCAATTGAAAACAATCTTGTCAGTGTCTATCTATAAGCATGCCGCAGACAAGGACATAGTCAGTTTTGACTTAAAATATATATAATTTATGCATAGAGTACATTTGTAGTATTGATTTTAGCACTCGCAAGTACTTTAGTTATTTACTAGGCCTCGCCAAACATTTTGAAATAATCGATTTAGTTAGCAACAATTCAAAAATATAATCAAGGTATTTCAAAGGCTTCAATATTTCTATCTTTTTCTTCATCCATTAAAATATGTATTGCGTACATTACTATTTTGGACTACAACTTTACTAGTACTTCATAGGTTTGCCTCAATAGTTTTTTTCAATACGCTGAAATTGAATTAAAAATATGTATGTCTCTATTTTCTACATACTCAATCATAGGTGAAAATCTGGAAGAGACGCAGAGAGAGAGAGAGAAAATAATATTCATGTCATCGATAAAAAAAAGTTTTGCATGATCAGTTAAACGGTGATTGATAAGACCACAATGAAAATGCGATTGTTGTTTGAATTGAATTCCATTGAAGGCATATGCATGCTGCTTAGAACTTTGATTTGACTCCAGGTCACCTATCATATCTCGCAGATTTTCATACGGTTTTTGCCGATAAAATGCTGATACGTTTGCTGAGACAATACTATTAACAATCTGACAGATTGAAAGGGTACGAATATGAAAAAGAAAATACAAATTCTTCGATAGTACGAATTCATTGATTTCTGTCGAAATTTCTTATACTATCGAGTTTTTTTCTGTCAGCAACTCAGAACTATTTTCTGATAGAGGTGTACATGATGTTACGCAAACAATAATGGGAGATTTATAATTGTTGTGAATAGCTAAACTAACAACGAGAAATCTAAATCTTCTCTAGTCATACCACGTAATGCTGTTTGTACTCATTCTATTTTGCTTGAACGTTGTTCGAACTAATTTTGATTCAATCGAATATAATTATATGCACACTTGCTCAAGGGATACATGAAGGGAGTTCGAAAACTGAACGTTATGATTCGAAATCATTTGAAACCCTAAGGTTACGTTTTTCGATCGAGAATTGCTCTTTATTAAAAACAGATATCAATTTTTGAATGCCCTCAATAGCTTAAATTAACTTGATTTTTCCAATCAATTCCTCGTATTTAGTTGATAAGTTTGAACGGGAAACAATTTTACCATCGCCACCTGTTGCCATACAGAAAATGGACGCTACGATGAAACTCGAACTTGCAATTAAAGAACAACAACCACGATTAATGACAATCGACAATAAAGAAAATGTTGCCGAAGGTAATCATCTTCCTATTTCCATACCAATTTCGTCAAGAACGGCTACAATCAATGTTATCCCATGCCGTCCTAAAAACGATGTAAGATTTTTCAGCATAACCATTTTCAATAGCAACCTTTGTTTTTTTTTGTGTGTTCTAGACTCCATTCTTTTGATCAAAATGTATATTTCTAGAAGTCTTTGTGTTTATTACTTATAATACTGAATGTTAAATTATGTCAGATGTTTCTTAATTGAAATAAATAAAATCAGAAATTTTCGTCACGATGTATAATTTAAAAAAGAAATCATCATGAGTTGTGGCAATGACTCATACGCAATCAAAGTTACATATACACTATGCAAATAATGGCATCTATTAAGTAGGAAAGAAAAAAATATGTCAGGCTCATTTTTTTTTCATGAATGATCAGTAAACTGAGTTTCAAGTAAGAGTGTTTTAACTCATTGCCGCGAGAAGAAATAGACTTATTTTCACGACAGTTTCTACAATATTTTTAATCACGATCTATCTGAAAAGAATTGATATATGACCGAGACTTTGAGATTAGAACATCGATTAAACCATATGCAATACTAGAGAAAATGCTAAGAGTTAATTTTTTTCTCATTGAGATTTCATTTGATAGGTTTATTTTTCTTATTTTCCTGTGTGTTCATTCAGCGTTATTGTTTTTAACAGTCTAGGATGTAACGTACTAGCGACATCTGCTTAGTTGATTCACTTTTTTACTCAAAAATTTAATCAAATACATTTTACTAATTAAAGTAGACAATAAGTCATATTTTCTATTTTATGTTTTTCTTAATATTTAAATCATTAATTATGAATATCTTGATAGATAGACATGACGAGACGTGTATGAAAACCGATGAGTCACTGTTGTCAACAGCCAACTATATATATATTGTTTTGTTATTCACTCGGTACAAGAGCGATAAGAATAATATCAATTATCATAGTCTGGTTGACTGACATAAATAAAATCTTTTTTTCTATTTGAATTCGGACGATTACTAAGGAACAGCTATCTATTAAATAAATGATAATAATATCAATTTTATTGTCTAGAAATTGCAGTTACTAAATGAGCATTCTAGTGCAGTCAAATAATACGCCGCACTATCCTCAATCAAATATAATGAATAGTGGAGACGGAGTACAACGCCAACAACGACCAACAAACAATCCATCGAAAAACTTATCTTCACATGAATTACAATCCCTATATGGCATACTTGGATCGAACTGTGTGGTATAAGAGCATTAAAAATTTTAGTTGCATTTTGATCTTTTATTTGTTTTAATAATTTTCTTCAGACTTTAGCAACAGCTGTTGCTCAAGTTCTACATGGATATAATGGAACATGGAGAAAACAAGCATGTGGTGTCTTTTGTTTTGTGAAAGATTATGATAATCGAACATATTGCTTTCGATTATATGACCTTAAAGTAAACATTTCGTTCTGTATTTGTATTGATGTGTTGTATTGAATTTTTTTTGTTAAAGTCTGCACAATCAATATATGAAGAAATAGTACCAGCCTCTCTTCGTCTTGATAAAGGTCTAGATGTTTTTTATACATTCGATGGATCGGTTTGTTTGCCTTTTTACTTATATTTTTTAATGATTATTTGTTATTAAAATTATAGAATTGTAAAATTGGAATAAATTTTGTTGATCGTGATGAAGCGCAAACATTTTCACATCATTTTCATTCAAAACAAGAAGATCGTCAAAGTAAAAAAGGTTTCACTGGATAACATACTAACATTTGATTGAATTGTTTTAGTGGTCATCGTAAATCCATCAGAAAACAGATAACATGCATTCTAACAAGAAAAGGAAATGTTTGTAATGGTTTAAAAAAAGAAAACCGATGAGCGTTAAAAACCAACATGAGAGATTATGTTATCTTATCACCGAGGGAAAGTAATTCTTTTCGTATCTAAAACTTTTCCCAGCTATCAAACCACTATTTGAATTGAGTCGATGTCTAACTAATGAGTTACTTTAAAACTGTTACACGAAGAAGTGTTTTCTTTTCTGTTCATCATAAGAAATCAATTGTTTACGTTATCCGAACAATATCACTATTCTAGACGCAAAAAGACCCGATTCTAATTACCAGATAACTCTTTTCTCAATAGGAAAAGTGACATTAAATTCGAATTTTCTTCTCATGTGTAATGACGCATGACTCTTCAGAAATATAATTCTCTTTCAATCAACAAAATCCGTAAGATAGACTAACGATTAATAAAATGCAGTAGCCGAAGTACGTTATATGTGATTCGATCAACTTCACTAATACGTTTCACATCATCAATATTCTAACGAAATATTTCATGTAGAGGATCGAGAAAAATTCTTATTGAAGTAGTTATTGAGAATTTTGTTTGTCTAGCTTAATCTGATTTTTGTTTCCTAAGTGCACGATTTAATTGCACAGATCAATTCTCTACTCTTGTTATTCTTCGTCATATTGTAAATGATAGCAAGTTTCTTTTGTGTTCATGCCATGAACACAAGTATTCTGCCTGTGTACTATTCACATGTTCAGCTTTTATGGGGAAATGTATCGCATGAACTGTATGTGAAACCATTTCGATTGAAGTATACATTTTTATTTCTCGAGCAAAATGTTAACTAGATCGAGTTTGATCAATTACCAACACTAAATAACAATCGATCTCATTTTAAAGTATTCAGATCGTTGCTTTCTTTTCCGGTGGATTTACGAATGTTAGTGCAATAGGAATATTTATTGTACGTTGTGTGACATCGATTGTTAACATTATTGTTTATAGAGAAGAAAAAAACGAATGGACCAGTAAAATCACAACCACCAGTGACGGCACCATCGAATTCCCCGGGTATAGCCTCCATGGTAAATGGAATAAAACCATCACCAAATATTGTTCCACAACCATCATCACCTGTACCTGTGACGACAACTATTGTCAATACGTCCAAAAGTAAAAAGAGATTTTCTTGTATTTTCATATGATGAAGCGACTGTGCTATATTAGAGTCAACTATCTCGAAAGGTTCCGGTCTTTTTACAATTGGTCGCGGTAAAAAGAAAGCTAACAATCGTCTTGAGATATCAGCACCAATTCAATCGACGTATGTTAAAGAAAGCTTTTCATACAATTTGATTTTTAAAAGTTCTTCTTCTTAGATTGGTTCATGTTAATCATATCGGCCC
Organism: Rotaria macrura; assembly: GCA_900239685.1. NCBI lineage: Eukaryota > Metazoa > Rotifera > Eurotatoria > Philodinida > Philodinidae > Rotaria > Rotaria macrura. The sequence goes on from OENT01000152.1 coordinate 116,294, forward strand.
CCATGAGGTGCGTTTGTTCGGGATTTTTACGTCAATTATATAGCGACTATCGCTACTTTACTTTTATAGAGTTTTTTTCATGATGATGCACAGAGAGCAATGTTCGAAGACGTATTATCCAAGATGCAAATATCACCTGAAGATAAATTATATGTTCGAGAAATGGTGAAAGATGTCGGTATAGCAAAGCTGTTCTCTAGTGAGTATTCTATCAATAATTTTATTTTTTTGAAAACTAAAATTCGTAATGATTTTTCAAGAAACCCCAGCACCTGTAAATGATCCTACAAATCACGGACAACAGCAAATGTCCAGTGGCGCACCGGAAGTCCCTCCACGAAGTTATCCAACTACAGGTCACAGCAATGGTGCACGTGCTCCACATCAAGATATATCAGCTCCTGCACCAGCCTATAATTCATCGAGTAATAGCCGTCCACAACTGTTTCAGACACTATATACACCGCCCGCTAGTTCCCATCAACAGCTAGCTCCTAGCATTCCGCCAAGACCAGGTGCTCGTGGACCTGATATTTCATATCAAGCAACGCAAGCTCCATCGACTCCACCTCCTCCTCCACCACCACCGTATCAAGGAGGATTGTAAGTCTATTTCATTGCGACAAACAATAAGCAGAACAAGAATGGTTTTTCTTTGATCATTTAGTGTTGCAGACTCACATCGAATGCAAGCTCCACCTGGAGCTCCACCGCCACCTCCTCCACCAGCGCCTCCGATGCCAAATAGTTTTTTGAGTCAAAATACAAGTCAAGGTGGTGTTCCCCCTCCACCACCACCTCCTCCTCCCCCTGCGAATCCAGTTCCTTCTCCGGGACTATCAACGAAGCCGTCCTCGATTCCGCCTCCAGTTTCAGATCGTGATGATTTACTGAAGGAAATTCGTAGCTTTGGTACAGCCAAATTAAAAGTAAACGATTCAATTATGTTTAAGGTCCGATGATTATATTGGTTTTTTATTGTTTTCAGCAACGATCTGAAAGGCCAGCATTACCAGAAATGTCACCAGCAGGTGATGCCAGTCCAGCAGCACAAGATACTATGGCAATGAATATTCTTAAAATGCTTTCTGAACGACGAGAGAAACTCAGTAAGTATTTGAGTACATCGTGTTGAATTCGATAGGGTATGATAAGTTAAGATGTCATATATGCAAGGCTTGTGTAGAACAAAACTGCCATGTATTGTGAAATCTACAAAAGACTTGAGATGTTGAGAATATTCAAATGTTTACAGTTCACGGATTTCTGATAATCAATACTTGATGATTATAGTAGGTATACTTTGAAATGTTGCATTCTGTTAAATATACTAAGACAATAATTGTAATATCTGCAGTTTGAAGGATATTTTTCTACGCAACCATGAATGATCTACGTTAAGTTCTTGACTTTATGATATTCGATCGTGTTTATTAGTAAGAAAGAATTAGTGAAAATTTTTCATGTACCAATAATTAACACAGCATCTCGTATGAATAGTTCCTGTATAAATAGAATAAATTGATTTGACCTTCAGACACATGCAGAACTGTAAAGAAATTTGAAAATATCAAACTTAAATACATGGAATAAGACTATTTAAAAAAATTCATTCAAACGAATAATTGACATCCAGATTGCACACACACACATCTGTTAGTTCTGTTCTCAGTCTACATTTTTTATCAAAATATCATCTATCTATTAATCTCTCTCATAATGGAAAGTAACGGAACTGTGCTTCACGTTAACAAGAAGTCTGCACTCTATGCTACATGGTATTGAATCGAGCACGTTCTACTGTACATTGATGTATGTTAGAAAACAATCTTAACTTAAGAAATCGAGTACATGCAACAGTAGATCATCGCAATAGTGTGAGAACATGTATGTTTGCTTTTGTAAAACTCGATTCTATTGCATTTACGTCATGCCGATTATATTGTGAACCTAGATTTTGATTTCATTCTGTCCAAGAATACGTCACTGAATCCTCTAGGTTCATTTGTCTTTTGTGTATAAATTTATATAATTATTTTTAGTTGGACGAGACGATCATCCAGATGAAACTGAATCAAGCGACGGTGAATGGTCAAATTAATCAAAAAATTGTTTGTTGTCTTTCCCTCTTTCTATTTACTGCACTAAATGAATCATTCCAACAGAATCTTATAATTATTCATTGGTTTTTTCCCCTCATCTTTTTTCAAGTACCTCGATAATTTTGTTTTTCTCTTCTTCAATAACGATCATACTTTTTTCTCTTACTATGCAAATCGATTAGAAAACAAAACTCTAAGGTAGTACTTGTATTGATACTATTTTCATTCATTACTTATTCTATGCTTGTCTATGTACATTTACACTTATGCTTGTTTGCTCCGTTTTCTTCTCTCATGCTTTTCATATGATTCGAACTCGTCTGGTTTTTGTTCTTTTTCTTCGTTACATGTCACACTCACATTCATTTATATACATGCGCGATTTACCTTTGTTTTTATCATGGTGCAAAAAATAAAGAACAGTGAATCTTTATTCTATCGTCTCTATTTGTTTTTCTTTTCTGTAAATGAATGAAATTGAATATATGATTGCAGAATTCATTTTTATAGAAATAAGTTTGACGTCGAAAAATATCTGCTCCGATATATGCGATCAATAAAAACACGATTTAACTTGTATTTCATTCTTTACGTACATCATTATAGATCATAAAATCGTCTTATCAATTTCAGGTTGTAACCGAAATAATTCGATATAGAACCATATACATATACATAGAAACATTATAAAATGCATGAAAACTCATGATCATAGAAGTAAAACCATACAATGATTACATAATAGAAACATGATGAATGCTCTGATTATGATGCTATCCTGTCGAACATTATATGAGAGTATACATGATAAGGGAGTCGAAGTGAAGGTCAAATAACAATGATTTTCTTTTAATAATATGTAAATCTTACGTTTGATAAATCGTTCCCATCTTCATCTAAATTCATTTTAAACTTATTTGCCATTAAAATTAGTGGTAAATTGAACACTTGCTGTTACAGTGCAAGATTCTTTTTGTGTAAATCGTAGAATCTATCGTCTAATAGATATTTTTCGATAGAGAAAATCAATGATACTTTGTCTAGATCTAAGTAATTAACTAAATAATAAATTGAACCTGAATCAAATTCAATCTCTTCTACTTCTATCAAATGTTTTTAGAACTATTGCAAATTCAATGATTCGTAGAGTCATGAAATAAAATGATTTGAAAATAGATGATGATTTCTAGTTACATTCTACAGACGAGTGAGTGCGTTGCGTCTTCAACTATAAGTTTAAGTCAACATAAGAAATTTATTTACTCCGTAATTAAGATATCGTTCAAACTAGACATTGCTATTAGTTTTATGATAGAATCATGTATTCTCGAGATTCAGTTGCATAGAGACGCAGAAATAAAACAGTAAAAATATTTATTGTGTTTTATTTTTACACTTTTAATCGTATTACAATTGTAAACGTAAATAGATAGATTCAGTTAAGTATCATGCACAAACAAATGAATACTTCCAATTTTCCATGAGTATATGCATGATTTATATGTTGTTAATTCTTATTTCTTTCGTGTTAAATTGCTTTTAATAATTTATTCATTGTTTCACTAATAAGAAGTCCGTCAAGTTTTCGATCTAGACTATCGAAATCACATTTTTCTAAAGCATCTTTAACTAAATCTCGTTCATCAACACCAGTAGAATTTTCTTTTGAATCGTATAAAATTCGTTCACATATAGCTAGTATACCAGCAAATGTATCGAATGTAAATTGATGTTGTTCATTACCAATACTGATTAATTGACATAATGAATCGTATTGTGAACGTGTAAAATTTTCTCGGTGTAATTCAGTTATAGCTGTATATAAATGATTGGATTCGAAACGATATTGAGTATTTCTGAATTTATCAAATATACGTTTAAATTGATAATTTCGACGTGATGATAATCGACAATATTTCGTGAGATATTCAAGTGGTGTTAAAGTTTCGAGTAATTTCAAGTCATACGGTAATTCAAAACGGCAACCCTAAACACATCGATCAAAAAAGAAAAGTCAATTTAATTAAAATAGTTTTATGTAAAACGAAAACAAAAAATCTTGCATATGAATACAAACTTGTTGTGATACTGTCATGGGACCTATCGACAAAGTATTCGAACTTTGTCGAAATTTTTCTAAGAAATCGAGTGTTTCTTGATTATCTGCCATTGTATTCTTGTCATTATCTTTATTGTTATTTTCTTTTCCTGAACGATTTCTTGATTTTTTCATTGCACTTCGACTATTACCCAACGCTCCTAATTCAAATGCGATCAAGTCACTCATTGTGTCACCTGGATCGAATGCGCCTTTCTTTACACGTTTCCGATTATCCACGATTTCTAATTCTGGTTTTTGTGTTGTTAATGCATCTTTGAGAGATTGTGAATTTTCTATGACTGTATTATTCATAGTAGAATCAACAGTTTGATCTATATTACTGATATTATTATTATCGAGTAATGATTGATCATTTAATATTTCTTGTCGTTCAATTGATGCCGGTGTTGCTGACGATATCGGTATAGGTGTAGATGTTGACAATGGCTGTGGTGGTAGTAATTTATCTGTTATTTGTATATCAATAGCATCAATGTATTGTTTTATTTCTGAAGTAGCCGTATCATTTGATTTATTTGACGAACGACGTACCCTTGTCGTAGTACCGTTCATTTGTGCATGATTTGCATTCGTTGATAATGGAACACGTTCTATGTTGGATGAGTGATTTAGATCAGCATTGTTATTTCCATAATTTTGTACAAAAATAGCTTTTTTCAATAGATCATTATCGGGAGTTCTACTTGTTACTAATTCTGGTTTCTTTTCAGATGTTGCATCCGAAATAAGTTGTCTTTTCCTTGCTGTTTTTGGTCGGTTTATATTTAGTCTATTATCATGACTACTTATTTGACTCGACGAATGTCGAGATGAACAACGTTTTTCATTCAACAATGACATTTGAGAACTATGATTATCATCATCTAAATGTAAACATAAATATGCGATTGATTATTTTAGATTAGATTGTAATCATTCATTATTATTTTCTTTTACCTTTGGCTATGGTCAAACCATCTCGTACAGCATCATTAAAACCTATTTGTGGTGTTGATGATGGTGTAGTCGTATTACGTGATATAACATTCGGTCGACCATGTAAATCTGGTGATTTAGGTTTTTGAGTTAGTTTTCTGTTTTGATTCATTTTAGGATTAAAGTCCATTATTGTTGATTGTATATGTTCATCATCATCATCGTCGTCGTCATGCTTTGCTTTCATACCATTCATTCCATCATTATACGTTTTTATTTGATATTTATTTGATGAACGATCGCCATATTTCTTTAAATAACTTTCTGTAAAGGATTGAAACGGTTGAGTAGGATTTGTAAAACTTGATGTGTGAAATGCATCATGAAATGATTGTGCCGAACGTTGAATTGTTGCGTTAGTTCGAAATTTTGATGCTACTGGTGGTCGATGAGTTTTTTGATAACGCTGAAATGGTATGATTGGTGAATGATCATGTGTTGCTGTTGTATGCGAAAGTTGATGTGTATGAAATTTACCAAACGATGGTCCAGCTGTATGCGGCCGTTTTTGTGGTTCGTGAATATTTCGATTTGTTGTTGAATGTCCATTAATAACTTTTACAAAACATTGTTCATAGGAATGAAATGTTTTATCGATATATTGATCTTGTTTTGCTGACATACGTTGATCAAAATGTTGTAATGCACGAAGATTTTCTTGACGTAAAATAAAATCTTGTCGTTTTTTTAACGTTTCAAATGCTGTATAACTTCGTACATAGGACTGCCGATGTCGATGTAAGTCATGCAGTAGTAATTGACTGAACCCTTCGTGATCTCTGTCCGATAATGGCGATATCGATGTTTGTGGTAAAAGCATAAGAGGTGTATCATTAAAGCCATCTGGTGATAAAAAATTTTGTGTAATTATCGGGATTTTAGTCATTTGATTGATTAACTTTCAAATAATAAAAAAAGATCGAATCGATTTGCTAGAATAGTAGCCGTAGTGATGATGTATGACTTCACAACAACTGTCAATTTAATGTAGACTGAAGTAGTCAAACAATTATTAACAAACAAAACAATACTTTCGATTTTTTTTCTCTTTCGCCCGCTTTTTTTGGTTCCTATCGAATATTATGCGGCAGCATCTTCTGTAAAATTTGCACGACGAACAATCAAAACAAAAAAAAACAAATCGCTTGAAAAATAGAGAAGAAAAACTTTCCTTGCTTTCTCAGTAAACGTTGTTCAGCTTACTGTCGAATAACATTAACAAGTTTTTACAAAAATACATGTCACTTGTTATTTCTGTACTTTACACATGTTTTATTTTTTTCATTTCTATTTTAGATGACCCATGATAATACATTAATATCATTAAGTCAACCAGCTAATCTGGGCAATGATCAAACACTGCAATATTTTACTGCTAATCGACTTCAAGAACCTGAGTACGAAGAAAAAAAAAGAAAAATCTTGTAAAACATTATCGTTTTGTGTGAAAAGGACTATTGTGATTGTAATTGTACTGAAATAGACGAGATAGAGAACAGATGGATAGCGTCCTATTTACGAACAACTAAAATTAACATAGATCGATGTATTTATATTCATAGTGAAATTTTAATGTGTTGTTCACATCAAAAAGTAATGAAGTTCAATAAATATGTGTGAAATCGCAACCATAGTTACTTTTCTACGATCTGTATCAAATGTTGACGCAAACAGCACTTAACTGAATGATCGAGAACGATTGCCGTCGGTATAGTTCAATAGAAAGTAATATGAAAAAAAAGTATACTTATATTAATAGTTATTGATGGCATTTAGATCAATCGAATATTGATGAGTATAATTTCCTTGAATTTCTGAAATTCGAAAAGGTTTTCTAGGTTCTCTTCGTACATTTTCTATCCATAAGATGTTTACACCCTTGTATTGAGAGCTATGGTAAACAGAAGAATTTTAAAGAAAAAAAAATACATCTCGACTTCAAAAGTGCAAAAAAGATTCAATAATATTTCAATTATATCTATTATCAAAGTTAGAAAATCTTAATCAGTAATTAATACGCGAGAAATCACTGACCTAAATGAATTATTATTTCTATAAATCGAGACGATAATTTCAATTAATATGTTTCATTTTGTTTTTTAATATTAATAGTACATCGGTAGCCATAACAGCCATTCGTACATTAATCGATGTTATCAATCGTTCATCAGCAGGTACAATGAGTGAATTATGGCGTGAACTTAAAACAACTGTACAATTATTAACAACAGAAACTGATTCATCTATGCCAAGTGTTAAATCAGGTTGTGAATTATTTTTACGTTTTATAACGCTAGCTAAATTTGATACATTTGCCATTGATGAATGTCGTCAAAAATTAATTGAACGTGGTCAAGTATTTCTAGAACGTACATTATCATCAAGACAACGTATTGCTGAATATAGTCAAGAATTTATTGTTGACGGAAGTATTATATTAACACATTCATATTCACGTGTTGTTCTTGCTCTACTGGCATATGCATCGAAATTTACACGTTTCAAAGTTTTCGTTACAGAATCTGAACCAGATAAAAGTGGTTTGAAAATGCGAGATGAATTAGAAGCTATTGGCATACCATCAATATGCATCTTGGATGCTAGTGTTGCATATATTATGGAACAAGTAACATTCGTTTTGATGGGCGCTGAAGCTGTTGTGGAAAGTGGCGGTGTTATCAATAAAATAGGTACATTTAATATAGCTATAGCAGCACATGAAATGAATAAACCATTTTATGTTGCATCGGAATCATTTAAATTTGTTCGATATTATCCATTAAATAATCGTGATTTACCCGATCATTTTAAATATAAAGCATCGACAATAGCACGATCAAATGGGCAAAATCTTGAAACAGAACATCCACTTGTTGATTACACACCACCAGCTTATATAACATTGTTATTTACAGATATTGGTACGTTAACACCATCGGCTGTTAGTGATGAATTAATTAAACTTTATATTTAATTGAAACATCAACACAAGGTAGTCGCTGGATAATCTAATTAATTTGAAAGGGATAAGGGTTCTTTTTTGCTATTTCTAGTTGTGTTTTTCTTTTCGTTTTTCTTTTTGTAATTGAAAGTAAACGACGATGCTGAAAAAAGTCGATTTATGTACTGTTTGATGTTTAAACCCATATAAAAGTCGTCCACTAGTCATATTTGGTTTAATCATAAAACAGAATGGATAATTCGATGGCCTTTTTTTTCATCGATCTGGAAGATTGTCACTTTCATTTATGGCAATATATGTACGCATCTGCGTTTCTTTGTCTCCCAGTAATCTGTTTTTAATAATTGATGTGCGCATGATGTAACAAAAAGAAAATATTTGATTCGTTTAAGTATATATACATAAATATATTTACGAAATTCTTTGTTTTTATTTTACATGAGAGTAATGAAGACATAAAAAAGCAAGTATATCAAAAGTTTGATAAAATATCTTCTGATTTATCATAAATAGAATTTCCTCGATCAACAAGAGCATTTATACGTTCAGGAACATGTTTAGTTGAGTTTCGCTTCGTTTGTGATAAAGTGTTTTTTGATTTATTTTCATCATCAACAATAAAAAGAATACTTTCTTGTTGATGATTAACTACATTCGATAATGATCGAACAATATCATCTAATTTTCGATGATCATGTGCATTTGATAAAAAACTATTATCTCTAATAAGAAGACCTTGTTGTTTACTTTTTTTATCCTTCGTTCTATTGTCATATGTCGATTGAATAACACTATCAAGTTTGTGCAAAGCTAAATAAACACATGTTATGTGTTCTATAAATGTTTGAACTGATTCTTACCTCTTTGAATATTTGTTCTTATTAATAACAGATCAGATTGCAAAGTCGTAGAAGATCGAGAAGTTGATGTACTGATTGATTCATCATTTCGATTCTTTGTTGATGTTGAAATTTGTTTTTCTTGAGGAATAGAATCATTTTTGAATACATTAATTTCCTGAACATCATCATCGTCGTCGTCTTCATCTCCTTCTTCATCCTCATTATCTTCAACATTATCATTTACATTTACCGACTTTCGAGTTTTCATGATTTTTTTTGTATGTTTTTCCACGATTGAAATGTTCGATGCTCGAAAATCATTATCAATGATGCCGACAGATTCTGGATCCGATTGTGTAACAGATATTAGATCAGCAACTTGTGTCATACTACGAGTTAACAAACGAGACGATTTCCTCCGACCATTCATTTGTGCACCCACTTTTTTACTTTTCAGACTGAAACAAAAAATGAAACATTGTTCTAAATTATGTAGATTTCTAATACTGAAAAATCAGAGCAAATGAAGTTATTTCTTTTCGATCGTAGAATAATTTAATTATTGGATGGCATCACTAGTAAGCTTACCGTTTCTTATTATAGTATTCAGCAATACGTTTATTAGCTATTGATTTATCTATAAATTTGTAAACATTTTTGACGGACTTTGGTATAGATGATTCTCTCAAAATATGTTGCCTTGATTTTTTGAAATCATCATCTAAAAGAGAAATCAAGAAATTGAAATAGTCACGCATATCAATAAATAACTTACGATAGAGTTCACGTAATTGATTCAATACAACCTTTTCTACTACTGTCATTGGTCTGTTTGTATTTTTTCTACTAGTATCCATAGTAATCACCAGATAAAATTACACAACTATTTCGAACAAATAAGAATACGATGATGAGCGTATGGACAGCCTATATATATATATATATATGTATGTGTGTGCATTTTGTTAAAATGTGACGAAGAAAAAGAAGAGACGTATATTGTGACGGCACGTTCACTCGACGATGGTCTGTACCTACACATCTATATGTTGTCTTAACTTTTTCTATCTCGGCAGTACCAGCGAAAATAACTAGTATATGTTGATAGTGTTCATTCATTCGTATTTTATCTATTCGTTTCTCTTGCTTGTGACTCACGAATGACGAATCAATATGTAAAAGATATTTTTGTGAAAGTATTACTAGACTTGTTCGTGGTAATCGAGTTAGACCCAACGAAGATCTTGAATTTGTTTTGAAGGGATGAAAAAGTACACATTATACCCAAAACACGAAAGAGAAGTCGCATGCATTTGGAAGTGTAGGACTATTACTTTCAGAATGAAGATCACAGTATGTTTTTAATGGTTTCGCAATGATTGGACAAATCACATGTTTTGTTTCTACGATCATAATAGCACTTGACATGTTTCTTTACATGTCAGTTTGTTAATCTCAAATGCACACAATGTATTTCATAAACTATTGTTTGTGCGTTAAAATTTGATTGAAGAAACTCGGAAGTCATTTATTGACATTGTTTCATGTGACGTACATGCTATGTACAATCATTATATTTTTCATATATTTATATAGAATTATATACGAGTTGACTATTCATAACATTGTATGAAAAGAACTCAAAAATAAAGAATTATGTACAATAATATAGTATATACGTTGAATGCGATTCCGTATAAAATGTGTGAGAAATCCAATTAAATATTTAGAATGGAGTTTTCTAAAACGAATGCAACTTTACTAAATTCAATCAATTTACAAAGGAAATATTCATCGCTTCAGACATTTAAATTCAAATATAGTTTTACTATCGATCGAATTCGTGTCTGACAACATTAAAAATGATAAATACCGTACCCAGATCGAACAGAACGATCCGTAAACGGGCGTATACGATGAGAATACGACCCGTTACGGCGTCGTATTATCCCGTTTTAACAAGGTCAGTAATACGACCGTATCTTCTATAGAATACGATAGTATTACGCTGTCTTTACGACGGTTTTACGGCGTATATACGGTGTCTGTGTACGTCCGTAATACTGACCTTGTTAAAACGCCATAATGCGGCTTAAAACGGTCATTTAACTGTGGAATACGATGTAAAAACGACCGTTTACGATACTCCCAGGTCGTTCGTTCCGGAGACTGGAACCCGCAGGAAACGGGATATTTTCCGGCTACTTCCTGCCGGTTCCGGTGTATTTCCGGCCGGAAAAACCACCGGAACATGGAAGCAGTATTCCGGCTGGATTTATCCGTACCCGGAACAAGGATATTTCGGAGACTTCCCGAAACCGGAAATTTCAAGGAAATACCACGGATCAGCTAGGAACCAACCGTAAAATACAATAATCCGGTAAAGAAGCATCGGAAAAGAGTCGGAAACCACCGTATTCCGATTAAATTATTTCTGCTTTGGAAATCGGGCCTCCCCTTCAAAAACAATTACATCGCATATTAGTTCTCATTTATATCGTTCCTTGATATCCAAATCATCGATTTACAAAAAAGACCTTTAAAGGTCTTTTTTGGGATTTTTTTGTCTAATTCCTTTAATTTAAGGACTATGTCCATCACCGGGATAGTTTACCGTATTTTGATGGGGTCGCTTGAGAATTTGAGATTTGTTACTTAATTTGTTATTGGTTTCAGAGCATTAATTATTATTCGAAATTTTTTGATAAAAATTTGAAATGAAAGGTCCTTCAGAGACTTCAGAAGCGTCACTTACCTTGATTGAAGACTCACGAAAGTCTCAAAACGCTGGTGTTTAAAATGTGTGGTGTTCATACACATATCGTTTTCGGTTTGTCAAAGTCGAAAAATCTGATATTTAAGTCTTCAGACTGAGAATTCCTATTTTTGTGACAAAAGCGAGTTTTTAGAGAAATCTATAATGTTTCACTAGAATTTTATTTGTTCCCAGGGTATGTTCTGGTGTGTTTTAGGCTTGTTTAAAAACGAAGTAAAAGCTGGATTCAAAATTCGGAGACTTTACTTAGTAATTCTGAGTATTTAGCGCTGTTTGGGAAACGGCCAGATGAGTTTTCGAGAGCTTAGGGGAAACGGTCAGATCTGAGCCGTGTTCTCTCCGGATGGGAAAATTGCTTTTTCCGTTATCGGTATCCGGTCCTGAAATGGTCGGATCTGGACCGTATGTGGTCTGGGCTTGGAAACCGTGTTTTCCGACGGCGGATCCGGTATAGGAAACGGGAACCGTATCCGTGGATACGCTCGGTGCCCGGAATTGCCGGAAAGTAAGCCGAAACCGATTTCGGAAACCCGCTTCCGGAATTCGTGGGAATAACACGGGATCCGGCCGGTTCCCGCCGTACGTCTCGGACCTGGGCTCTTACGGTGGTCCGTTTTGATCGACCTGGTTAGTAGTCAAATATCGTAGAAATTTCATCGTGCGGGAGTTGAAGAAGATATATAAGATCATCATTCAGTACCTTGTTGTCTGTCTTATTGGACAAACTTATCAAAACAGAGGGAGTATCTGATACATGGATGTCCATCGCGGGTGACAAACTGCCGCTGCCGCGCCGCTGAGGTCTTTGAAAAATTGCTGCCGCGGCGCTACCACGCCGTCACGTATAAAAACAGAACCGCTGCTGCTGCATTAAAAATTATACAAAATCTACTTTTTCACAAAAAATAGGCAATATATATGATACAAAGTAAACCATTCTTGCTTGATGAAATACTAATGTAAAAAGAGATGAGAAATAGCAAAAATTCTTTCGAAAAACAGTAGATTCATTCTTTTTATAGGGTCTAGAGATTTTTAGCACAACTGAAAATCTGCCGCTGCCACGCCGCGACGGCTGAAAAAAATCTGCCGCTGTCGCCCCGCTACCGAGATGAGATTTTGAAAAAGGTACCGCTACCACCGTGGTTGCAGCAGCAACGGCGCCATAGACATCTATGATCTGATATCAGCTTGTTTTTTACATGCAATACTCACTTCATTGAGCTCTCAAACAGTTATGATTGTACTGCTATGCTTTCGAACATGATCATTTTCACATTATCAATTGAACGACATCGTGCCCAGGTGAATGAATCCCATACCGAATCCGATCGGATCCGATAGTAGTATTCGATAAAATCCAACACTAGGGATCCAAATCAGGAATCGCAACCAGGAATCCGATGGGATTTCGTCGGATAAGAGAAACTCCGATAGAAACATGATCGCATGCCTGTCGGATCCGATCGGATCCAATGGTCGGAATGATTAACCTGGGTGGAAGACTCAGGTGAGTTTGAGTCGCATTCAATGTGTTTCTATTTTTCCGCTTGTACACTGTTATAATATCAAAATGATAAGTTATTCAAGTTCGATTACTAATCAAAACATTTTAAATCAGATTTCGAATCTAGATGACGTTGTATTGTGTTTAAATTCAATTGAAGTATGTTTGAAATTAATTTACTTAGGATCAAACTGTGACAAAAAAACGTCGGTTATATTATTGAAGAACTATTCATGTTTATTTTTTGATGGTATCTGTTGAAAACTTTTCTAGATTAAATTCACATTCAAATTGAATTTCAATATAATTTTATTCAAATTTCGTATGATTCAAGTATGCTTGCTCAGTATATTTGTATATAGTGTAGAAGCATTTCTACATTTTAATAATAATACATATGTTGAACAATTATCATCTAAGTACTTCTATTCATATGTGCAACCAAAACCGGTCCCTGAACCTTATTTAATTAGTATCAACCATGAATTAATCGATCATCTTTCGATATCAATGATCGATCGACAGGAAATGACCGAATTGTTAAGTGGCAACAAGATTTTATCTGGTTCTCGACCTATAGCCATGATTTATGCCGGTCATCAATTCGGTTATTTTACTTCTCAATTAGGTGATGGTCGAGCTATTCTACTCGGTCAAATAAATCAATGGGCATTTCATGCTAAAGGTACTGGACCAACAAAATATGCTCGTAGTGGTGATGGTCGCGCAGTGTTACGTTCATCAATACGAGAATATCTTGCATCGGAAGCTATGTTTCATTTGGGTATTGAAACGACACGTGCGCTCAGTCTTGTCGGATCTTCTCTTTTACCGGTCTATCGCGAAACAATTGAAACAGCTGCAATTGTTGTACGTGTTGCACCTATTGTCGCATTCATACGAATAGGTACATTTGAATTGTTTTCAACGCGTCAGCAATATGAACAAGTTCGGCAACTAGCTGACTTCGTTCTACAAAATATGTATGATAAACCATGGTCGAATAAAGATCGTTATAATTCGCTATTAGTAGATATTACTCATCGAACAGCTATTCTCGTTGCTCACTGGCAAGCATTCGGCTTTACACATGGTGTATTAAATACCGACAATATGAACGTCATTGGATCGACACTTGATTATGGACCATTCGGTTTTGTTGAAACGAAATTGCATGGTTACGTACCGAATCATTCAGATGATGAAGGTCGATATGCTTTTGATCGACAACCATCCGTAGCTGCATGGAATATTGCTAAATTACGTTTAGCATTCGATTCATTGATGGATTCAACGAATCTTATCAATGAGCAATACGAATTTTGGTCACATTTTAATCAAACTTATGATGATTTAATGCGTAAAAAACTTGGCTTAACATTTTATCTTCAGTCTGACAAATGGCTCTATGAAGAAATTCTTCATCTTTTGGATTTATATCATATTGATTATACGATATTCTGGAGACAACTAGCTGACAATATTATTCCACATGAAATACGAAAAGAATATTGGTATGATGTATATACACAAAGATTGACACTTGAAGGTAGTTATGCAAATAGAACCCGTCGAGAACGAATGAATCGTATCAATCCAAAATATATTTTGAGAAATTATATGGCTCAAATTGCCATTGAGAAAGCACAAAAAGGTGATTTCGATGAAATTGATCGACTTCTAAACTTACTTCGACATCCGTTTGACGAACAGTCTGAATTGAAACATTATGCAAAAGTGTCGCCTGAATGGGCGAGAAAAATTATTCTTTCATGTTCATCTTAATCATGTTAAACATTTTCTTTTTTTTTAATCTAATTTGTTAAATTTTCTGTTTTCTTTAATCAAGAAGAAGGAATTTTGTGAAAAAAACGAAGACTATACAAATTCCGTCCATATTTGTGCTGGCCTAGCTCGCGTCGTCATTGTAAATAGACCCGTTTCGACAAGACTCTTAATTGATCATTTGCATTCTCAGCGACATAACAGTTTTCTAACCTGGATTAGAAAACTACCAATAAAATATTCAGAAATACATTATTCGCGTTCGTCATTGTGACTTATTTTGCTATGAATGGCCCCGGAGAGATCGTACTACTCGACTTGAATACTAATCGCAGCTCCAACGATGGACTGATAATGGATTAAACGCACTCTAAACTGAAATGTTGGTACCGACACTATGGGGTACTTAGAAATATCGCACTCAAAATGATTGTCCCAGAAGATTTATTCCGACAACTGAATTCGATGGGAATTTATGCTGAATTTCCGAAAAACCAATGTAATGTTGGTTGTGGAATGACATTCAGCTCCTTATGATTGGAATTCGATCGGGCTGGCTGTCGGAATCCGACCACATCCGCTATCGGGTTCCGAAAGACCCCTAATGATGTCATCAGGTACTAATTGGCACCCAAATAATAAATTACTATTTTCCAGGCAGATTCGTTACTCATGTCTCAACCAGGATTTCGTTGGTTAATCGGATCCGATCAGATCGAGTCGGGTCGGATCAGTCAAACCAATCTGGTGGGATTCTGGGAAGCGAAAATACAAACGGATCTGGCGGAAGAAACTTATTTTATTTATTAGGTGCTAACTAGTACCTCAAGACATTCCCTAGAAGTGGCACAAAAGTCTATGTCAGATTCCGACAAAATCCTACAATAGAAATCGATAGATATCCAACAATAAGGCTCTAAGAGCCATCCCGTTTCCCGGAATCCGATCGAACTGCGTCGATTTGATAAAAATCCAATCGGATTCCGATAAGAAATCGATCGGATCCAATTGTCAAAATTAATCTCCTGGGTAGCTGTGAATAGTACTTTTCAAAATACTTTATAGTTTGGCCTATTTCTAGCCACTTGAACATATTCTGAGTTATGCATGCTAACAACATATTCTTGCGTAAATCATTCGAACATCCAACTCTACTCAGATGAATCCTTATTATCTGTTCGTTCTGATGTTACTCACCACATAGACGTACATGATAAGCGATTTAATTTTCGTTTTCACTCAAAAACATCTCAACAAATATGAACTTTATTGTCTTGTCTCATTGTAACACATTGATTCTATCTTAGCATGAGTCAGTTTAAATAGTGCACAAGTTTATCTCGTTGATATATTTGAATTATGCAATCAACTGTTGCAGCTCATCATTGTTGTAAAAGTTGATGGATAACAGCTGTTGCAATTTTCACCATTCCTGATATAATGAGAGTTTGTGCACATTAGCATAAATGTTACTCAACGTATGTAGACACCTTTTTGTACGTGGCAATAACTATTAAGATCGTTTTTTTTTGTTACAATAATTTTTACATGCAGTTTGGAGAGCAAAATTTGGAATACAGCTATAACCATCTATTCTAAAAATGACTGAAATAATACTTATCAACACCACAATCATAGAACTTATAGGTAGCATTAGTTAACTGACTGACGGAGGATACGTTGTAAAATTGGCAAAGTTCACGCTCATAAATCATACAATTTATTAGTATTTGAAGAGTAACAGTCGTGAAAAGTTGGAATCTAGATCATTTAACTTGATTAGATGCTGATAAAATAAAAAATTGAAGAAATAAAATAAAGAAATAAAAACCGTCTACTTCCAGTCTGATTCTCTTATCACAGATGAACTAAACTGCAATATCCTTTATTCAACTTGATTTTCTACATTTCAGCATGAAAAAGCTTGTTATATTTCTTCTAGGAATTCAAAAGAAGCATCCAGGTGCGCAGCGCTGATCTGTAATATGTACATTCTGAGTGCCGTGTGTTGTTTGATGTGTTCGTGCTGCCCTAAGTCCGTCACAAGTTCCTTTTCCATGATCAGTTACACGAGGTGACGTCGAAATTAAAATTCTGAAATATGTCTATTGATATTTGTAAGACACGTAAAATATTTTAGTTGTGTATTATCTTTTAGTTCCATCAGAAGCACATTTGAGATGTTTTACGATTGGAGAAACAGTCTGGATAAAGCATAAATTGGTTTCTATTCTAGTTATGTGAAAAATTAACCGTCGCTTTCTTTTCGTTTCACAATTATAGTAAGAGAATGACTTGGCTTGTGTTGTTGATTGTATTCACTTTATCAAATTTTCTTGTGGGTAAAAAGATTTTGATTATATGGATAAAGTGAACTTTGATAAAAATAATTTGCGTGAAATTTGATTCTTTGTTCAATATATAAATGAAAGGTCTTAGATTAGTTTCAATATAACTATTTTTTAGTATTCTCTTTACTTGGAAAAAACGTTTTTGGATTGGATCAATAAAACACCATCGGTCTATTGCAGTGAACTTTTGATATCGCCACGCAAAAAATATCGTTTCTGCTATAGATGTTTGCGTGTAAGTATTTTCTTCGCTCATATGCACGTTTCGGAAGCTTAGAATTGGAAAGGCGTTGCAAAAAGAAACGATATTTTGCTGAATAACTCTCCGTAAAATAGATGATTTTACCCATTTTCGTCTCTCTCTTCCTCCTTCCTTTCTCTTCAATTCTCTCTTCTTATGGTTGACCAATCGAACGATAGTATTTAGTCCTCTAAAAACAACAGCAGCAATCAGTAGACATGTCAATCATTTGGTCAAGGAATAAAAGATATGCTATCAAAAATCAGATCTGTAGAGTATATTAAGTAAGCAGTTAATGACACGATCATGCGTAATTTTGTTATCTACGGTAATTATTTTTCAGAGACTATGGATATCCAAGTTGAAGAAATGCTATTACTCTCAGACTTATTCATGTATAAAAAGTATTAATTGCTTAAAATATTCCAGGAGTCAAGTGATTATGATTCATGGCAACCAAAGTTGATCTCGTTCGCTCATATAATTCAAAAGCAAAGCCGTATTCACTATTGATATCGTGATGCATAGAACTCGATGTATTACTTGAGATTTAATATAATTAAATATGTACTCAAAAGTTTTTTCACAAAAATCAGTAGTCTATAACTACTGTAGCCTCATGGTTAAGGATACATGATACTATAAAACTTTGACAAATATCAAAATAGCATTTTCTCACATTCGATGTAGTCCTTGTTTCAATCATTTTAAAATGCTCTTTTTTGACCTAGCATCATCGAAAACCAAAATTTCTCCAATACTGATAGCCTACGTTGTAATTAACCCCACCCTCGCTGAATATAAAACATGATCGGCATGTTTTCTGTGTTCCTTATTCAAATTTATAAGTTTACGAAAGTCAACACCAGAAATTTAGGTTGAAATCTTTATCAATTGCTCCCACTTGAAATGCATGAAACGGAGATTTTCAGACAACTTAAAAGTTACTCTCGATGTTTTCTCAGATATTTCCAGAAATAAAATTTAGCTTGACCAATTTAAGTATGGCGATGGTCGTGGACATGCCAAGATAAAACCGTACGGAAAGTGAAAGTTTCGGAGAAAATCACAAAATTTTATGAAAAACCTATTTTCTTTGAATGCATCTCTTCTTATTCCTAGTGCTCTATCTGTGGCAAACACTTCAGTTTGGTCGCGTTCACCAATTTCGTGACAAAAACTCGGTCGAAAAACGAGAGTAGGGAGAAACTATAGGATTAAGAGAGACGAACAGTGATAAATGTTCTGTTTATTTGAACTATAACTGTATAACGCAGAGATCAAGTACTAAACTTTGTCGAATAGCTGTTGAAAGAATATAACATAGGTTTATTGTCAATTAAGTAATCAAGCTCTACAATTGAACCATGATAGAAACATAAGCTACTGCTACTCTATTTTTGAAATACTGATACACAACATAAACTATCAGTACCGTAAAATGAGAATACTTCGATGGCAACATGCTTTAGATTGTTTATATTTCACGTCTATTGAGTGTAGCAATAACTATATTTATGTGACCTGAAGATGATTAACATGTTTAGCATATAGTATGTATGATCTTCAGTTTTAAGGTAAATCTTAAAAATAAACTGAATCGACCACTATCATAAAAGAAATCTTGTTCACTTTTCTGAAAGAAAGGGTTATGCCCTCCTTAAATATCTTGAAAGTTTGTTTGCTTTTTGCTTGTAAACCAATCAAATTTCAGTATGAGGTAAACTAATAAAAACTCAGCACCCGTTCATAGAAAACATTTGACCAAAGGTAATCGCGTCGAGGAAGTCCGATCCATGATCAGTTTTTTGGAATTTTTAGGGTTTAACTTTTTTAGAACCCACGAAGAAATTTTATGAAAGAAATAATATATTTTAAAGTTGGGTAAAAGATAATCGTAGGTCGGGGAGTGGGTACCACATCTGGAAGTTATGAGAGGGAATCAGTTTAATAATGAAATTGGTAGCCATAACTGTGAATCGTGTTATGTAGTAATGAAAATGCAGCATTCAAGTCTAGTGAAGTTAATTATTCAATCATAAAAGCCTTGGGCATCTAATTTTTCTGCGACACCAACGTTCCCACAAGGTATCACACATCCTCAGCATGAAGCGTTCTGTGTTTCAACTTCTCCGAACGCAGGCTGTTGGGTAAGGTACAATTTCTACATCTTTGCACATCTATATGGAATGAGACGGCTATGTAAGAGTTTAAGGTATGAATATGAGTAAATAAATGAGACTGAGATCAAGTTTCATGAAGATCTAAAGACTTTGAGAACGTCAAGTCCGGAGGGTATATGATTGAACACAAGCGAGCAACTGACGTCAGATTTGTGAATAGTAATTTATTCTGAGGAACGTTCCAGGATTCATCCTCCTCCTTCGCAACAGAAGGATTGTTCTCCTATTCTTTAGAGTCGTATACCTGCCCTAATGAATGTACTGAATGAAGGGTACCTGAAAAAGTACCCTGCTACTAGTATGTCACAGGTACTTTTGGGTGCTTAAGTACCTTACAGTACTTTTAGGTACGTATAAGGTACTCGGGTGGGTACCCTGCTGCATAGCGTCTAGTAAGTGGGTACTTGAAGTTACTGATCAAATACTCGGCTGGGTACTATTGCGCAGTAAGTTTAGGTACCCTGCTGCCAAACCTGCAGTATGTTGATGATCGAACCTAACCTTCGACTTTTTTCATTTTTGCTTCTGTCAAAGCAAATTATAATTTTTTTTCGTTTTTATTTAATTTAATTTTTTCAATTCTGAAAATTCAAGCGGGTCAAATTTCTCGATCTGATCGAGCTTGAGTTGATCAGATCTCCACCAGACCATATCAAGGTAGTCCTCTCTCGATTTATGATCGAGATCGGCATTTTTCGACTATAATAAATAGTCAAGAAATAATCTAGAAAAGATTAGTATGAAAATATATTATTTTTTTATGTTTTGTCTAGTTGTTTATATGGAGCTGTGTGTGCGAAAGAAAACGGTGAATGAACAGTCACTATACAGAACGCGCCAAATCAAGGATACCCTGTAGAGTTTTCCAAAGTAAAGTTACAGGTGCAGGTACTCATACAAGTACCTGTTCAGTAAACATACTGATGTGAGTACCCAATGCAGTAACTAGATCAGTATAATCACTGAAAATTTTCGAAGTACCCGTATCGGGTACCTTGCTGAGGCTTTCGCAGTACATGGGTACCCTGAACTCAGTAATTCCCCTAGGGTGAGGAGTCCTGTGATGCCTTGAATATCTTGTCTATTTTGTACTGCATATACTAATAAGTGAGGATTACTTGTAATTTTATAGCACGTAAATGCGATACTTGCACAGAAATTATGAAATAACATGATCATTGATGGACATAATCAATGAAAAATTAAAAGCGTAATAAATACATCGCTGTATACGATTTAATTCAGCCTAAGATATATACACTCTTTTCAAAACAAGTATAAAGCTCAACCTCTGAATATATGATTATTTTTACTTAATTCGCAATGAATGACCATTCTTTCAGAAAAAAGCCAGCAAATCTGAAGGATGAGCAGTACTTGTAGATAAGCCTTTAAATTTTCTCCGTTCATATTTCCCATGAATACTTAAAATAACAGAAAATATTTTTAATCTATGAATAGCATAGATTATTTAGTAACCTATCTGAAAGCCAAAAAATTGTAAAAAGAAAGCGAGAAAAATATTTCGTGGTCTACTAAAATTACAAGCAAATCCTGTCGAAAATGAAATAGAATGGGCAATATACTGTTTAACATATGACAATACAGAAAATTTATGGATTCATATTCCTCTGGGTGCTGCTGCCGATGATATTTTTCTTCAGAAAATTGATACACGTGAAGGCATCAACATGTTTTAATCAAACAAGATGCTATTTGTATGTATTTAAAGTACAAATGAATGTATAAACTATATTTTCTGCATTTACAGCCTTATCAAGTCAATACCATTCAACCAGAGCTCCGATTAGACTAGCGCAATCCGATCCCGTTCAATCTCATGAGACGAAATTACTTCTCGTAAATATCCCATGGAATGAGTTGGGACAAAACATGAATCCATGGAATGAGATGAAAGATCCGTCCCATGGGATATTCTATGGATTTTTCGATTATGATATTTTTGTATAAAAGATAACGTTCGTAGACATTGACGAGAACGAATCTCATTTATCGTTCCTGGTTTCTATTGAGGGTTGTTCTTCGATCATCTATCCATTCCCGGATCATCATGATGAGTCCCTTGTGACAAAAATCTCATGCATCTCCAGCAATGTTAGACTTAAAAAAAAAGACATTCTGCAAGCTTCGGAAATTCCAAGCGCGTGAGTTCTGAATTTTTTACTGCTTCCAAAAATTCTCTAATATCCGAAATTTCCAATATCTCTAAAAACTTCGCTTGCAATGTACTGTGCATTTATCGCATTGACTGAAACTGGAAATTTCGGTAACTTCATTTTCCGGGACTCTATCTATACCTCTGAATCTGAATATGTAATCATCTATAGCTTCAAAATATTTTCTTGACCAAGAATTGCGATTTCAAATGTCCTTGAATGTTGCTATGAATCAGAAAGGTAAGAAGTGAAATAAGAAACAGTCGGTTTCTTTTTAAGAATAATGTGGTGCTAAACCATTACTGTTGTGCTAATTACGTTTTTAGTGTTGTCGAGGGTATAAGAAAATTAAGCTAATCCTTCTTCTATTTGTTAAAATAGATTGTATTTGAAAAGTGATAAAATAAAAGAGTTTTCAGCAATACGAAAACTTCGCAATATATTTGATAAGCAACCGAATTCTATGTTGCATGAAAATCCCATGGGACGAGATGGGATGGGATTGTATTACTGTCAAATCCCATGGGATGGCATGGGACGAAAATATTTTAAAAGTGGTCTCATAGGATTAGAGATGTGCAGGGTGAGCTTTTCTCTTACCCTGTACCCTGATAAAGGAATTTTTCTGTACCCTTTGCTCTACCCTACCCTGCAAAAGTTTTAGATTTGTTTACCCGACTCTACATTGTAAATTTTACATTATAATATTTTTATGGCTTGTTATTCTTATTTTTCCTTTCTCCACAGAACCACCAGCCATGCTTTAAGGTTCATCAAAATTACTCATTTTTTTGCATCTTATGTAGTTTTTGATAATTTTTTGGACATATTTACAAATAAAAATCGTTGTAACAAAGCATGAATTCAAAGAAAACAATACAACAAATTAAATAACAAATGAAATAAAATCGATTGTTTTCACCGACGTTCGAACTTATATCATTACTATATATGTACAGTATACTAATGCGTTTTTGTGATTGAATTACGTTTGGTTTATTTATTCTACAAATTAGTAATGGTTAGGATATGCCGCTCGAAGTTAGTTACCTTCTTAACGACTGAGCTAAGAATACATTTACTTTAATTTTCATGATTTCTTTCTTTTTCTAACTCAACTTTAATTTATTGGATTTTTACTTCCACCATATTGTACTCCACCCCTCTGAATGCATACTCTGCACCCTACCCTAACCTGCTTAGTGTTACCCTGCACATCTCTACATGGGATGCGATGGATCGATTCTTAAACCGATGGGATGGGACGGATGAACGAAATTTGTACCATGGGACGAATTTCTCGTCCCACCACATTCCATTCGAAGCTCTGCATTCAACATTGTTGCCTATCACATATTTTAGTTATTCTTGAAATTACGCGAGTAGTCAATAACTAAAATTCAACACATACTTAAATGGCTAGTAAAAGTGACGATTATTTACCATGTTAAAAACATTTATGACTTAGAATCACATGCGTTATTTTGTTATATTTAACTAGATTTTTGTAATCATCGTTGAGTTGTTGATTGCATGTGTATTGATGAAAAAAAATTCTTCTGAACCAACACGTTCAATTGTCCCAACAAGTAGGCTACAGGCATCTATGGATGTTTCTGATAATGATGAGGATTGGATATTCTTTCTCTGACGGTATAAGCTATTCTATGATTTTGTACTAACGAAATGTGCTTGTTTATTTGTGACACTTATAGGAGTTAAATAAATTCAGATTATGATTGATCATTTTTTTCTCCTTATTAGTGTCGAATACGAGGATGGAACTAATCCTTTTTTCAATGTTACTAGTTTCAGCGAGTCAAAGAAAGCATCAGTGCCTAAAAGATTTTTTGTGCTATGAAAAGATAATACAAAAATATGTTGAAATTCGCATCGATTCTTTGTTCGAACGATGAAATATATTTTGATATTGAAAATTCGTCATAAATAGTAATCAAAATATCTGTGATTTTTTTTTGAAAAATACTTCATAATTATCCAATTGAATATCTGACACACAACACATTTTGATTTCATCAATATAATCAACTGTATCGCAGAAAATGTGTTGATTTTTATCAAGACATCTATCAAACTATCGAACATGACTTTATCGAAGTGAAATGTCATATATTTATGGCAGATACTTTGATTCACCTTTAAAAAGCGGTGCTTTTCTACCAAAAGTCGTCATCAAAATTTTAATCAATACATTCTTATATTTTTTATTTTTTATTGTCATACTAGATGCTTCGTAATGCCTGATAAGAAGAAAAGGACAATTGCGTAGAGAATATAAGAAACATTACCGCAAGTATGTATTCGTTGTCAACATCAGTTGTTTCTCTTCATAGTCATATTGAATCTCATACTAATGAAAAGAATTCAGCAAAAACTTCTGATAGAAAACCTTCTATCATCTATTTTTTTGCACTATTATATTCATTTTTATCGATGGGTTTCGGTACTGGACTTATCGGACCAACTTTACTTAAATATAGTGAACAAATAAAAACTCCATTAGATCGCATTGTTTATATATTATTTACACGTTCATTCGGCTTTTTAGTTGGTACTTTGGCAGGTGGATATTTTATCGATCGCTTT
Organism: Rotaria macrura; assembly: GCA_900239685.1. Taxonomy (NCBI): domain Eukaryota; kingdom Metazoa; phylum Rotifera; class Eurotatoria; order Philodinida; family Philodinidae; genus Rotaria; species Rotaria macrura. Next base: position 140,924 of record OENT01000152.1, read on the forward strand.
CCTCTATGTGGTCAAACATTTTTAACATTCGTAATTTTTACCATGTGTACAACAACAATGATCATTCCGTTTGTGTACCATCTGTTTCCAATGATTATCATACATTTAATATGGAGTTTCACCGCCGGCATAGTTGATAATCAAGCTCAAATTTTAACTATACGTCACTATGAAAAAAGGAATGTCAATCCATATTTACAAGCACTACATGGTGCATTTGGTATGGGAGCTTTTTTAGCACCATTGATTATTGCACCATTTCTACAAAAATCGAGTCCAATCGATCAATGGCATTATGCATATTGGTTAATTGGACTTCTGCATGTACCCAATTTAATATGGGTTTTATTCTATGCAATACGCGATAAATTACGTTCAAAAGAAACTCCAGCCATCAATGTTGAAAATAAAGAATTCATTGGAGAAAATATACAGCAAGAAATAATTGTAAAACTAGATGATCAAGTAAAATCATCTGGAAATTTTGTTCTGCTCGGTTTTATTACAGCCTTCATTTTTCTCTATGTTGGTGGTGAATCAGCTTTTGGTTCTTATATACATACGTATGCAAATCTAAAACTTGACTTCGAAAAAGACGTAGCTGCGTATCTCAATTCAGTATTTTGGGCATCATTTACAATCAGTCGTTTTTCTGGTATTTTATTGTCATTAAAATTTTCTTCATCACAAATGCTTGTCTCAAATTTACTTGGTTGCATAGGTGCTATGACACTGCTATTGATTTTCAATAAATCTTCGTTAGTATTGTGGATCGGTTCAATTCTTTTCGGATTATTCGTCGGATCTATATATGCTTCAGCGATCGCTTTTACAGACAGGCAAATCTCTTTAACTGGAAGAAGCATGTCAATTTTATCTGTTGGAGGTTCAGCCGGTGATGCAACTATTCCACTTCTTGTTGGCTATATGATTAATCCAGAACGATTAGGACCAATAGGATTGATTTTGATCTTATCTATTGTAGTCATTTTAGCATCAGTATTATTTGGATGTACAGTTTTCTATGTCAAATTTCAGTCGAGAAAAAGAAAAAAATAGTGATGGATAATATATTTTTGATGAAAATAAAATGAAAAACACAAATGATTGTACTCCATAAAAAAAGATTAATTTAAATAAAATACTTCGATTGTGTCAATTTAACCGCTTTTATTATATCTTATCAAGTAAGCCTCTCGAGATGGATGTTTATCAGCATCAGGACGGTTGATTGGTGTCCATACAGGTTCACCGACAAAAAAACGTCGAGCATGCATGGAGTTCTTATTGTCTGGTACAAATCGATGATAAATACCTGAAGAAAAAAATATACGCATAGCAATGAATATCATTAGCCATTGTTTTTCTCTTGCCAGCTGGTATAACAAGTAAATCACCAGGAAAAACATGAATTCGCATCCATTTATCATGATAATCACGTACGTCGAAAAAGCCGGAACCTTTCAGTACAAGTCGAATTTCTTCATCGGAATGAATGTGTTCCGTGTAAAAAATTTTTAATTTCGCCTCATAATTATCCATGGATGGTTCAATTTTGACTTCATCTTCATATGCATACCTATATCAAATATAGTATCGATTTGATTGAGACGAAAGATTTTCCTTTTACCTATCGAGCACTCAGACAAAGTCAATCAAACAATCAATTATGATTCACTTGTGTATGAGTTCGATGAGTGAAAAGATACTGTTTAGTGAAAAATGTATACGTGGCTTCCATATATTCTCTATGCAAATGTACGATGTACTTTTCGCTTTCGGCTGAGTCATTAGATTTATGTCATTGATGAAGAGAGTGACAGCATGTTCAACTAGTCGCTTTTTAAATTAAGAGCTTTTTCTTCGAAGAAAGAGTTTTTGATTCATTTTCTTTTCAATTTCGAAAGTTAGACTCAAATGTTGCAAGTGAAGCAAGTTTCAGTCACTTTGTCATCATACGGTAACTTGGGCAACAGCAATTGGAAAGCTTTTGGATACGTTATTTCACATTAGAAGCACGAAATGTTCATGCATATAGATACATGTTGAGTTCTTTTTCGTATACAAGCAAATACACTGTATCTGATCGTTAACCACGTGTTAACTTCATGTCAAAGATTCTTATTTAAATGCATTTTCTTTGCATTTGACTTTTATATGATATGTAAAATTGAAAATTAATATCTTTTGTTTTTGAGAGCCATTCTGTGATGTATGTTAGATGTTTTTATTTGACAGCATGAATATGAATGTTTTAGATGTATTCTGAGAAGGAAAAGTTCTGAAGTGATTCAGACAGTTTTCGCTGATATTTTGGTTTCATGTAAGGAAATTGATTCTCATAAAAGTACTGTTGGGATTTTAATTGACATAATCTCACTAGGAAGATATGAAAACCTTCACTCTGATGTTGCTACAAACGTCATAAGAATAAAATTTATGATACTTGCTATAGATAAGTTACAACATGAAATAGGACTATCCGAAAAAAATAATACATGGAAAGTTATTAAAATTTTGAATGAAACTGTTTATTGGTGAAAATTTTGATAGAATCGTTGTCACATTAGCTTTGCTATTAGCTCAAAAACTTTCTATCCATTAATTCAGCTCATGAACAGAATGCAACATTGACTATCGATATAATTGATCTAGAGATATAACTAACGTTTTAACGGTGTACTAGAAAGTTACGAAAAATACATCAAGTTTGACACACTTATCTACCATCGAAAGAAAGCAAAGTGTAGTAATGACCTGTGTAGGAATGATTTTTTTTATTCTCAACAAAACTTCTCATCCTCAATCCAAAACTATGTTTTGACTCATCGAAAGAAGTGATATTGGTTCTAATTTCTCTTAGACTTTCCCAAAAGCTAAACTCTCTGTGCGAGAAACGAACATTTTGAACATATGTCAAAAAGAAATAAACAATTTGTATATTAGTTTTCATTTCAAACGACGTGCTAGTTATACGTCCAACGAATTACATGTTTTACCCTCGATCTTGTTTAAGCTTTAACAATGATGGAGATTCATTGCCAGAACTTATTTGATCTGGATCAAAATGAAATACTTCAACACCCGTACGATCACACAATGTAGGTACATCAGCATCGTTTAATAGATGTTCATCTTGTGGATCATCTTGCCGATCGTTCATATACCAGCATTTTACCTACTTATAATTTGACAGAAAAAACACTCAATCAAGTAATGAATTATACCATGATTCTTTGTTCTTTTTTTCGTTTAGTTTGAATCTAAAATACAAAAGCCAGAAAAGCACTAATCATATTATCTTTGGAAATCAAATTAATCAAGCAAAAGAAGAAAAAGAAAGCACATTTCTCTGTCTATAATTTGGATTTGATTGTCTTAGACGTATTAAGTTCAATTAATTTTCGAATGTCTGTAAGACTTTGATTAAAATGATTTGATAGTTCTTTTACATTTGTTCCTCCACTATTTATCGTAAAAGCAGTTATCATATAATTTATAGAATCATTTCGTGGATTATAACAACAACCATCTAAAATATTGGATTGACAAAAATTTAGAAAACAAAAATCTATAATTCAAATAAAAACCTACAGCCATCATCAACTGCTGGTCCAAAAATCATGACACAGTCATGTTTAGCACCAACCTAAAATATTTTCGATAGAATATTTTACTTTCTTAGTTGATAAATTCATATTACTTGACTCGTTGAAAGTGTAAAATGCATTGCACGCTTATAGCTAATGTGATCGTATAGGGCTGGTTTTGGTAAGCCATTCTCCATGGCAATCAGTCGTAAGCCTAACAGATGTCGGTCAACACCTTTAGCATTGATTGCCTTAATTTCATGTTACGAATAAAACAAAATAAAATACACATGTAATCATGTTTTCGTGTAGAAGTTTACATTATTTGTATATTGACGATGTGCTTGCATAGCATTTAGAAAATGATCATATTTCGTCTTGTCTGCTGTCTCATTGTGTTTTTCAGACATTACACGAGCAAACTGTTGTGCTTCTAATGTGCACGATCGAATTGTTTCTGTTCTACCAAGATGATAACGACGTAAGGAACCACTTTCATACGTAGCTCCACACTTTCCATGCATTCTATAAGTAGTAGATGTCAAATTTTTCATCTTGAATCACAATTTATTTTCAACACAAAAAAATGAACATGTCAAATGTAACTATTATTGAAAAACATTCAAACTATATGCATCAGATTAATAGGTGATTTGTTTTCTACTGATAAATCACTATTGTTAAATGTGAATGTGACAGATAGAATGAGATGTTTATGTGGAAAATCAGTTATGTGTTCTATCTATTTTGCTCTGAAGTTGTCGATACTATAAAGAATACATTGTGTGCACATCTAATTTAATTTTTCTATAGTATTCTTTATGAGATCTTTTGCTGTCTCATGACAATCCAATAAAAATGATATATCTGAACAGAAACAGACTAATCGATGACTAGAGACCTGCAGGTTATCAAAATTTTTACAGGACAGGTTACAAAGTACCAGCAGTGTAACCTGTAAACCTGCATCTAATTTGATGTGATAGATGTAGTGGACCTCTTTCCAGAATTATTTGATTAGACAAGAGTAAAACTGATAGTGTATTAAAAATCAAGTTAGATTGGTCGCAAATTCATTCAATACAAATAATAGACATGTGTTTTAGTAGTATATTCAATATATTCTTTGTCTTTATTAGCAGCTGCAATTAACCCTATTGTACATATATTTTTCTGATTTGGAGCTTGATTATTTTTATTCTTTCGTCGATTATTATAATTACTTGATCTTCGAGAAGGATAAAGATATATTGTTCTGTTGATAACTTTCTGTAGCATATGTTCTTAAGACGATCATTATGAATAACTTCATATTCGGAATTCCTGCAAGTTTGACAACATCAGAACGTGTTTTTAGCTCATCAGGTCGGATATCAGGAAAAAGAAGACAACTTTCAAATCCTGATATTGTTGATGATATTTTAATGATAGGAAATTTTCGAAATGAATGACGTCATGTCTTTTTCTTTGTAATTGAAACAAATTCGATAAAATAATATAGTATACTCATGTGAAAGTTTGAATTTTTCTCAATTACCAAAAACTGCAGGACAGTGCAGGTTACAGATTGCCAAAATATTGTAACCTGCAGCTCTCTATCTATGACATGAAAGTATTTCTTTTCGAATGTTTGTTGAGAATTTCCGTCTTTACATAGCTATGCATAACCATCGTTTGTTGAGTGCAGAAACATGCAAATACCGATTTCGTAGTATATGCTTTCAATAAATTATGTATTTAGATTGAATCATACCGAGAATTAATTTTAGTTTGCATGGCATAGTTCAACACTTGAATGCTTTCAATAGGAATTCTCTTATCAGTAATTGTTTGTATCGAAACTCTAGCACTTTGGTCGAAAAATATCGATAAAGTTTTGTTCATTATAATACTTAATTTAGTAAAAATTAAAATCTCGAGTACACAGTGTAATGTGATTTCTAGCAACGTGTCTTTCATAAACCCAAACTTGAATGAATACTTTACATCAAGACTTTCCCATCGTTACTCGAATATCTGTAACTTGTTCGGATCATACATACTTCTCTATTCAGAATACTTTTGATTTAGTTTCTAGAACAAGTTCATACTTTGAAATTGCAATGAACTGAAGTTTTCTTCTCATGAAAAAATTTGATAAACATTATTGAACTTTTCATATGTTAGTAAGTATGTTTTGTAATTTACTGTTGTACTTACCGATAGTAAGCAACTTGTAAAGCGACTTGTATCAGTGCATCTAGAAGAAGAGTACTGCCTATTTTGCATACTAATATTATCATCATCATCAATTTTACCTATGCTTAATTTATTTTGTTTAGCAAAATCTTTGCCAAATTCTGCATACTTATGAACAATCACATCACAATTTTTAATAAAACTATAAATCGAAAAATAAAATCTTTCAATAGCTATGATTCTTTTTCTTACTTATTAACACGTTTTTCACTGTCAATAATCGATTGTTCCATGTCTTTCGGTATAACGACGCGACATTGTCTTAATAACGATGGTTGATTTGTATGAACCAATGGCTGTGTAGTCTTACTATATGATGTAAAAATGTTTTGAACATATGGATTTATCTTTTGCAATAAGCTTTACCAGTAATCAAGAACATAATCAACAAGAGCTGTAATTATTCCACCTTCAGCCAATGAATGTTCATAGTTAAGACCACTATAACCATTAGGTCCCACAATGATCTTGAATGAAAAATTGTTTTTCTTTACAGATTTAGATGTAACAATTAAGCTTAAGTTACATTTACCTGAATTGTTTTATCAAACCATCGATTAGCTGTATTATTATTTGTTCCACCACCATGTAGAAAGTTTAAACCAATTAATGCTTGATCATCTGTTTGAATTGCAGTCTTATTTGATGGTTGATGACTGTCATCAAGACACAATACAAACAAACTATCGCTGATTGTATCAAATACATTTTTATTTTCAGGAACTGAAAAAATGAGAAGAGAAATAAATTTTATTTCATTCTAAACATAGATTTTTACTTGATGATAATTGTTCATAGACTGGTGCCCAATGTTGTCTTTCATCAGCTGTTAAATGACCAATGGATAATTTTGTTTCATTCGGTTGTTGTAAATCAGCAAGTGTTTTTAAATGAGTATAAATTATGTCGGCAGATAATTTATTTCCTTGATCATCATATATTGGTAGACGATAGATCTTTACAAAAATAAAATACTTTTCTAATGACGAAGCCAAAACGAAAAGAGGATGAGAATTTTCGAAATATTTACATTATTTCGATAGAATATTGCAACATGACGATGACCAGTTTTATTATATAAATGAAGTCGATCGATAGATTTTGCCGGAATACGACATATCCCAAGTATTTTTCTATATTGATCCATACAAAGAGGATCCGAACCGTAGCGATCAACTGGTATTTGATCACTAGACAAAAATGATAATATTGAACATAAGATAATATAGAGAATTGCACGTATAATCGAAGTAACTGTACGATTAAAAATTTTGTTTCCGTTCTAGAGAACTATGAGTTTAATTTTCAAATTGTTGAAAAAAACAGAGAGGACTGGAGAATGCCTGTACGTATCGAATTCGATATTCACTATAAAGTATCTAGCGTGAATGCAGTTATAGTGACGATAGATAAATCATAATGTAAATTGATTCAATGTAAATACAAGTTTCTTCTCATTTAAAATTTTTATATCAAAACAATGGAGAACTAATTGACATTCTAGAAATCCAACTGTTCGTTCTTTGCAACACTACATGGCTGGTAAACCACAGCAAGAGATATTTCACGAAAACAATTAATTGAGCTGACTCTTGTACCGATGTAATGTATTGATTAATCGGTTCTGGAACGCTTTTAGTATAGTTGATGTTACGTGTTTTCAACGCTATGCATTTCTTTCGACAGTATGGTACATTTTATTTTGAATATCTAGTGACTTTCTTAGTAGTGTCGTTTCATTCGTTTCTAATTCTCGAGTAGTCAAACACAATTGATCTCTTAGTATACTGTTATGATTTATAATTCCTATTTAAAACCGACCAAATTCATTGTAGTCGATACAATGCATCATTCTTAATCTCAGTTTAAGATAGTATGCAAACTTCAGCAAAACTTGTTGTACTATAATTCAAGAATAAACTTTTTCATTACTCGTCAAGCAGTGATCGATAACGTAGAATGCCATGAATAAAATTCGCAGCGAATTGAATTTGTCCATCAAAATCTCTATAGGATTGCCGTGGAAATATTAAAGCTGGATTGTAATAAATAGGTAAATTCAACCGCCACTCAAGATATGTTTTATCAAGCCACCATTTCGATAACTATATTTCAGATAGAGCATAGATATGATCATTTTTCTTTTCATTTTCTTTTCAATTAAATTTACCCAATTGTCTTCTGTTTGTGCTCGCTTCAATAATAATTCTTGTAATGGTTCACACTCGTGTTGATATTGTTCAACAATCTGAATAAAAATTTAATTATTTACTAGCATCTACATATTTTATGGCGACAAACTTTTTTAGTTTCATTAAATTCATCATTGTTAAGTAGTGGTGCAACTGTTTTTAAATATTTTTGTGCTGTTTCAGCTAATGTCGGGACTGGTAATCTAATGAGCAGTCATAAAAAGAAAGAATAATAAAAAAAGACATAAAATGAGAATTTACACCATTTATAATCCAACCTGGGTAAAGTATTTTGCTGTGTAGATGAAGTTGATGTCATGTGCACCATCCTTCGTGATTTTATCAGTGACGGACGCGGACAAAGAACAGAATGAAACGAAGTGAACTTTGCTCTTTGATAAATATCAAAGGAAACCTGTACTTTAACAAGTTATATTAATTGTTAGAAAAAAACCAATATGTTACGTTTCTATTGATCAACAGTGCAGAATAATTTCGACGAAATATTAAGCTCATACTCTTTTTTTCAAGATACCTGAATTATCTAAAGAATTATACCAACAAAACAACTAGAGATTCACAATAGAAAATAAATAGAAAAAAAATTCAAAATTTATAATTGCACAGAAATAATAGAAAGAAGACATAAAAATCAAATTGTTGAATTTAATAATGATCTATCTTTGGAATTTTTCCATGCAAACGATAAACATAATTGTCGATCACGCAAATCACCCCATCCACCATTGATGCGTTTAAGTGGACGTTTTGTTTGATATTTAACATGTATAGTAAGAGATCGATTTGGAAATAAGTACTTTTGGTTGCTTCGATAAAACTTATCAGTTTCTTCCCACCGTGCTATATCTGATTGATTCTTACAAGTTTTATTATGATGAGTACCACTAAAAATCACAAAATATAACAAGCATAGTTTTGAGAAAATCTTTTCTTTTTCATTCATGCTCTACCATGAACCAAGATGGATAACTCGAGTAGCACTTGACCACATGACACGAGGAAAATTGAAACGTTTTTGTGCTAAATAAACAAGGGACCAATCCCAATTGTAATCGTCCACAGTGCAAAATTCTTCAGCATATTGCACAAGTGAAAGCCATAATGAATATGATACTGTCATACCAAGATTATATCGAGCATGCCAATATGAAATGGATATCTATGAATCATTTTTGTAAATTTCTTTTATAAAATTTTCTTTTTTTTTTGGTACTTTAGCTCCGAAGTTACTGAATTTTCGACCTGTCTTTTCTAGATTACCCAATGTAAATATCAAGCATTCAGGACATAGACTATAATTTAAGAAGGGAATCATTTCTAGAAGAAAAATTATACCATTCCTTTTACTAATTACCGTTGTTTTACATCTTCCATTCTTTTTAGAAAAAAAAGTGCATCGGGCGATAAGTAAAAGTCTTCTTCAAGTAAAAGTACTTGAAGATCTGAACGATTGTGCAGAACTTCAATGGAGTTAAACACAAAATTGAGCTAAAACATAGAAAATGAAAAAGATTAGAAGTTGACTGAAATAAACTGGCTATATGTTATAAAATATGTTTGTATTGATAAAAAAAGAAAGTTTACACACACTTGAATATTAATTCAACAACCGGTAGTGGGTGTGAATATTAAAAAACCTAATATAAAAGACGCATTTAAAGGCAGTCGGTTAAAATTTAAAAGCATTTATTTATCTTTTGCTACCTGCATTAAAAAGTTTCAAGCACGTAACAATCAAGGGGATTAACTCTGTAAGAGGGATATAATTTCAATCATGAGTAATGCAAATCTTCTCAGTTTTATAAATGGAAATAGAAAAAGCGCACAGTCATACTTATCTGTTTATACAAGTTTAGAAGGTGTTATTCACGATGAATGAGACAAGATTTCCCTAGAGAATGATTATAGCTATGATGAAAGTTTCTTCACAGTTTTGGAAATATTACTTTTGAGTTCCCAAAATATCACAGTTTAACTACAGTTCCGTGCTTATTTTTAAACAATCAGGGTTATTTATAGCTGAAGCATCAGTTATGAATGTAGATCAGTAGAGATAGAGAGTACCATACTATTAAGCTTCTAACTCACACTCTGTCCAGCAATACAAGTATAAGATCAATCATATCTTCGAATCGAAACCAGAACGTCGTTTGAAAGACACGATATAACATTTTTTTCTTCTTTTATAATTAGTAACCAGCTATTCTACGCACACCTTTAATGATAAAAGTTTATTTGATTCAATATTATCGAATTGCAAGACGAACGAGGTGTACTCCTCAGACCAGAATTCAAAAAGAAAGCAAGACAATAGCTCGTAGCAATTACATCCATTTCATTTTATGTGCCATGCCTTCAAGTTAACTGCTTCTATTCAAGAGCAATCCATGCACTAATTATCAGATAAAGGCTAGTCGAAGCCATTTCGTTCAAACAAATGTAGTCATTATTTTCGAATCATCCGATATAAATTTATACAATACGATATCTTGACACATACCTCCATACAACATTTTTCAAAAATTAATTTTCTTTTACAAATCACCAAACTTCAAAGTATTCGTAATCATTTTTCGTTCATACTTGTTTAAATGACGAAAATTAAAAGAGAATAAAAATAAACAAACCAGTTTTTTGTCATCAGCCACGCATGAGTAAATCCGGCGTATACGCTACATATCTATCTGTCTCTTATGGAAAAAATATTCTCTTCTCTACTGTTTATTTTAACGCAAAGTACTAAAAGAAATTCATAATTATGACATGTAAAACGAGCACTCAGTGCAATAAAAGGTTTCAAAATCTACAAGAAAACTATAGACTTACTTTCCACCACCAATGATGTTTTATTTGTACAATGGACACTTCTCTATAATGTCCATACTTATCTGGATAGGGTGCATTTTTACATCGAGTCGCTAAAGCTCTAGAAAAAAAAGATAAGACTTGCATTCACGAATACTAAAACAGATCTCATATGAAAAGTTAATGTGAACAAAAATGGAGCAAACATATTGTGTTACTTTTTATTGTTTAAGTTTTACTAGAGAAATCATGCACGCATAAATGGGTTTTATATTTTCGATTTCTGTTTTCTTTCCCTATTAATTTATAGATATTTCAGATCCACCACTGTCCATTCGACAAGAACTTTTGAATGTCTGAAATGATTATTAGATTAGTTAAAAATCAACAAAATTGCTCACTAAATAAAAGAAATTATTCGTCTAATTACTTATGTTTTGCCATATCACGTGGACAATCGTTTGGATCACGACCGGGAAATTCATCAGGATACAATTGTGGAGAAAATGGATAAAAAATTTGTATCACCTAAATAGAATAATGAAACCATATTTACAGATTCGATAGATTGCAGAAAGATAAGAATTAAATGTTTGAATATGGATGAGGCGTATTTTCAATTGAAATTGATTTGGTACTTTTATCTTCGCCTGATTGTCTTTAATTTTCAAATATTTAATTTAATATAAATGAAAAGATATGTTACATCACGTCTTCGAAAATGTTTATCAAAATTAGAATATTGCTGTCACTGTCACTCATACGATCATTCAACTGTGCGATCTTGTAAAGTACTTATCAATTACTGTCCCACTTCAAGTAGTTACTATATTTCATCTTTAGTGTACACACAAATAATTGATATAAAGTGAATAGCAGCTAACAGACAAAAATATAATAACAATCAGGATATTTTTCAACATGTCTGTGCACAATAGTGAAAGTTATTTGATCTTAGAAGAAATGTAGGCAAGTATCAGACCTTGCTGACACATGGCTTCTTCATGTTGTGAATGAACACTTAAGAACAATGCTAATCAATTTAATTGATGTCGATTGTAAGACATGTTTTTCTTTTAAGGACAGGCCAACCTGTGCGACTTCGTTAGCTTTTCCCCATTGAATCATAGTGCATTCACTGAGCATATGAAACAAAAACATGGAATCTTTATTTACATGAAATAAACTTTATTAGATTCATTCGAATTTAATTCCATCAGAATCCTTTTTACCACATTGCTGTGATTTCAAATGATTGAAATGCAGTAAAAATGACAGCCGTTTCCGATCTGACGTCAATGTTGTTTTTAACAGATCTGAAAGCACTCATAGATTGCAACTTTTCCAAGAGGCACATAGTACACAAATCATTGGAAAATGAATTGTTGCATTCGATATGCTTCATTATTCTCATTAGGAACATATTGTGAACCGTTCTTAAAGACTTAACATATTCATATCCAATGAGTTTCAACTGGTCTATCACTTCTTCTTCTTCTATTAGGCGTTGGACATAAATACTATTTCGGTTAAAATGGAAAAGTGAAAATGTCTGTAATTTCAACATAAAACTCAATTTACACTAAAAGAATCACTTTTCCTACTTCAAATTTGTTATCAACTTATGTCACAAGAATATTAGATTTAATTCAATTTAGATCGGTCGTTTAACGTACCATATTATCTAAAATGTCGTGAATGCATGTGTAACGTCGATAGGAAATTTAACGTAGCGAGACAGTCCTCGAGAATTTGCATAGTCATACTTTTCAGAGCACTCAATTTGAAGTAGCAATATTTCTTTTGAAGCTTACCGGAACAAATTTGATATTTTTTATAAGTTTATTTATCTCCGAATCAATAAAATCATGGCTAAATATCAGTAATGTTTCATGTATTGATTGAACAGCTTGTAATTTTTCAATAAACTTTCTCAAATAAACAATACGTTTATGCACTTGTACGAGCAAAATGTATCGCGTTGTTGACGATGAAAATAAGTAATCATTGTGCATATATTGTTCTTGATTTTTTCTTTTTACGTATTGACGATAATACTCAATAGATGTTCGATTAATAATAGATGTTCTATTATCATATTGAGTTTCTCTTATTGTTATATACAAAAACTCGTCATTGTTCTTCCCTTTCAATTTACTATCATCAAACGGTAAAACAGACAGACTATTATCAATTGATTGCTTTTCTAGATCATAATAAAGTGTCATTGTAAATTTTATTATGGTTGTTATTAATAAGCAGAACAGAACATAACGAAACAGAATACAACGATATCCAAAAATACGGAGCATAATTTTTGATTAAAAATAGACCAATCCATTAAAAATCAAGGTAAATGATTCATTTCTGAGGAAACAATTCAATATTTTCATGGTTGAATAAAATTGAATCAACATCATTTATTGTTAATTATCTAAATAATTCTGTTTAATTATATTGATCTATGAATATATAAATTTATTAATGGTATACAAATACAGAGATATGAATAATAAAAATAGCACAAAAAAAAATTATTATCTAAAAGATTTTCATTTGTTACAAAAAATGACGTTTGTGAAATGCCTGTAAAGCTGCATATTTTTTTTGCTCTACTGAGACGATGCCGGCGATTGCGAAAAAGAACAAAAAAAGTAAAAGATGGAAGGATTTTATAGCATCGCGTTCTTCTTCTAATATACTCCATGCAGTAGAAATGATGTTGAATGCAAGCTATCGTTGTATTAAAACGAAAGTGACAAAAGAAGAACACATCATCATTTTGATTTCTTCAGAATATCATTGCAAAATAGTCACTATGTTCTTCATCAACTGAGTAAAATTCCCTGTTCTGTTCTTTTTTCCTATGAAACAAACAGTCGATGTTATTTAGTTTGACATAATTTGGAAAAGAAATACAATTATGAAAGTGATTCTACAAAGCTACTATAGGTTTGCAAGATAAAATGAGTAGAATTTAATGGTTTTTACTGATAGAAGAAACTAAATTCTGCTGTATTCAAATAAAATATCTGTAAAACTACATCAGAATAATTGCTGCTCGTCAATAAATAAATTTTCTAACGAACTGAAGAAAGAAGACTTTTATTCCCTCGTTTACATGTATTTGAAGGGAACCAAATCAATTGATCTCCACTAATAAAAAACCAAGTAGTGGATATATATTTATTTTATTATATGCACATATATACATTCAGCAATGAAAATGTGAAGCTATAATATAGATGTCAGTCAACAGCTATTCAGTATATGAATCGTATCATACTATCATTGAGCGACACATATAGATAGATGCTCTTGCAGTTCAATTGAAAATGGCCAGTTTCATTTGGTTGGGGAAAGTAGTGGGGAAGCTGAAGTGTGACAATTGTAGAGCTCAATTAGCTGAATAGTTTTGCACCCATTTCTGATTGCTACTAGGCGAGCATGAGATGGGTGCCTATTTTCTGGATATGGATAAACAGAAGAATGCCATCAAGCGCACTCAAACCCAGTCTCAAATTCTTCTAGAATGAAAAAGCAAAAAAATAAAATTTACCTTCAAGCCATTTAACGCTATTCTACTCCAGTATGAATCATATCTAGTCCTGTTATTAATTCAAATTCAAGTCAAAATTTCACTATATCTTTCGTTACGAAATTCTTATCAAAACAAGCACATTTGGATAATATAACTTTGACAACCAGGTTCGAGACATACGGCGGCAACCGGCTGGATCCCGTCTTATTCCCTGGAATTCCGGAAGTGGGTTTCCGAAATCGGTTTCGGCTTACTTCCACCAGTGTTTCCAATGGCAGATGTACTAAGCAGAAGTAAAATGTACAGAACATCTGCTGATTCTGATTTACACTTCGCTCTAAAAAACCAAAATGTACTGTGTACACTTTGCAAAAACTATTTACACTTTGATTCTAGAACTGCCTACTGTATAAGATATGAGACTATGACCTTTGAATTATTTTTGCTGTTCAAACTCATTTTCTTCTCATATTTTTGAAAATATTGTGTCAGATTATGCAATAGTATGTCTACTTATCATTATTCGTATGTGGACGCAATAGGGTCGAAATGAGAGGCTTAGCTACATTGTTCCTCATTTCAATCAAATTTGCGCACTGATTGGTGTGATTCGCATAGACGGCATAATGTGACTGTGACGGCGCTGTAATTAAAATGAAGAAATACAGTTGGTCGAAAACTCCGAGAAAGCCTTAGCCAAATATTTTTCAAGCAGGTGACCCTTATATCTATTGCACAGTCCTGTTGCCCCTGCTAATTGCTTTCTAACTTTTAGTTCATATTCATCACTGCAAAACCAACGATAATTTTCTTTTTTGGATCGAAAAAATTCCTTTTAGTACGCTTTGGTGCCAAAAACAAAGTGTAAACGTACACTTTGCTCATATAAGTAAAGTGTATATGTACATTTTGCTTTAGATTTCCACTGGAAACACTGCTCCGCATGCCATTGATCTTAACCGAAACGTTCGTAATTACTGAGTAAACATAATTATGTTTCAGTGGAATCTTAGCTTGTCTGAAAATTGTGCCATCTAACTATTTCTCGTATGTTCATATTATTTAATAAATAACGCAACTGTTTTGTTCATATCAGCTAGTCATCCTCATTAACTTTTGAATGGAAATCAAAATAGAATTATATCTTGTACTTTCTTCATATTAGCAAATAAACCTATAGTTTCTTTTGAAAGAAGAAGTATATTTTAAAACATGCACTGAATTGCAATTTATCGAATGATTTATGAAAAACTTCAAAGTAAAGTAACTGTTCTTTTTTGTATTGGATTGACGTCTGCTTGAAGTGAATAACAATAATTATGAAAATATTTCAGTCTACTTAACATAGACTAAAACAGATAATAGAAACAAAAAAACGGTAAAGTATTCTATTCCAAACAGAATAAAGTTTCGCTTACTATTGCTTTCTATTTCATAAAACACACTGAGTGGTCTTTCATATCAGAATATTAATTTCTTTAGCAAAGTGTTTGACAGACACTCTAATTTTTCAACCAATCTGTAAATTTCCATGCTTAACCATAGTAGTCGATTCTCTGTACTTTCGCTTATTGCAACTATTGCTGGATAGATTGATCACTATCTCTGTTTTTTGGGTAAGATAAATCATCATTTATTAATATTAAACCTTAAAAAGAGTGTGAAAGACAGATGGTGTAAGTCATGATTCGACGTTTCATCAAATTTATGTTTCATTCATTAGCAGTAGACAAACTTTTAGATATCAATGTTTTATAGTTCATTTATCGTAAGATATTATTGAAACTAATGTTCTTAAAAAAACTGCGTCAGTTAAGCAATCATTTAAGTATATGTACTTGGATGAAGATCGTTTAGATTCATTTGCTCTAACGTGTACGTGTAGTTCTACACAATTTCCTTTTCTCTTCTCATGAATGATTGTATCACAAAAATGATGTGGCTATTTTCATAACATGTTGGAGCCTATGTTTATGAAGATTATTCTGTTTTGTGCTTGAATCTTAGCTAAAAATACCACCACGATATTTATAGTGAGTAACGTGTCTAGATATATTCGTGTTAAAAGTAATCTGAGTAATTAATAGTTATTCATATCGTGTGCATCGCAACAGAAAATTATGATTGATTTTTATCATTGTTTGATTTCATCGGTAAAATCGAGCACTGTGCACCTAAAAGAACAGTTTTACGTTTCAATCAAATAACTACAACTTCATTAATTTTTTATCGAGAATTTCGATTAACATGTACTGAAGTTATTTGACAGTTAGAAAAACCTATACACGGATAAGTAGATTTGTAATTTATTTTCTTGATCAAATACATTAAACTTAATCATTAGTAAGGTAGCAAATATTTTATCAAATATTAAATATATCTGATTATTTTACTATTTTCTTAGATTTTCTCATACCATAAGCTATAATCCTACAAATATTTTACCGTCAACAGAAAATATTACGATGAAAATACTATTTGGCACTCCTTCGACCTTGTGTCACATATATGGTTCTTTTCTAATGGGTTCTGCCGTTTTTGCAATCAGCTACTTCAATTTATATATTCAAGGAATTCTTGGCGAAACTGAAAAATCAATCCTGAATTCGCAAGGACTGAATGTGACACATAATTCACCGCTTTCTTTCTGTGAACTTCCATATGATGATATTGTTTGTTCTATCGGATCGAACAACACTGAAAACTCCGAAAACTGAGTCACTTATATTCATCTCTTAGGCAGCCGTACTTTACCCTTAGTCTCATTCTTTCTACAGATCTGTCTGGTTCGAAAACTTTTCTCATTGAATAAAGATTGTTCTCATCTTGTCATATATACGTTATGGACTGCTTCTCCATTGGCTTTCATCGGTATCATAGTTTTCATTTATCGAATTAGTTGTTACCATGCATGTATAACTCTTATCATGTCTCTGACAGGTGCATTACTATCGTTTCTCAGCATTCATAATTTAGCGATTATTCTTCGTCGTACTCCTTCTCCGCCCCATCTTAATAAAGTTGTTCCGAATGATAAATCAAAAGCAAAGAATAGCACCATCAAAGCTTGGCAAGAGCTGCCATGAGCTTAGGAGACTAATGTAAATTTGCTATTCGATATTGACTAGTACCATGCTTGATTTCTCTGTTATCACTTTCTGTAATATGTATTTGTTTCTGTGTTTTGTTGTTTGATATAGGAGCTTAGCGGCATCAATTTTCTTTTGATTTTTGTCTGAATGACTGATCTTGTTGTAACCCATTAATTCAGATGTAAAAATTTACTCTTTTCCGCCATTACTAATTTTTCTATTGAGATATTCCACAGCATTTACCAAATAAGAAAAAATCGATGTAAAAATATGCGTCGATCGATTTCTTGAAAAACATACACGAATCATAATACATAACTATTTGGAGCAGTTTCAAAAATGAGTGAAGAACGACTTCATCGATGTATATAAATGTTCAAGAAAAAAAATTGAATACAGAGGATAGAAATCAAATAAGTACATTGAACAGATACACCTATCCGTGTGGCTCTTGGTCTTCTCACTCGCATACCTTAGATTTGATAATTGCGTATTTTGGGTACTGCAATGCACTGAAAATCGTAGGAAAGAAATGGCAAGACATATCACCTATTACCTCAACCAATACATGCAGAAGGAGACGATTATTCAACATATCACGGAAAATATACATATCCAATCGTATCTTCATTCGATAGTTTTCCGAATAAAATCTATGTTTAGTACAGAATCAAACATTCAATCTCAATTTCAAAGTCTTTTGTTATCATTTTCTTCAAAGAGTAACCAACAACACTAACACTGAGTTGTTTAGCAGCTTTCAAGCACTTGATTTAACAACAGTTAAATTCATTATGAAGACATTGATTTGATCACAACATACTTCCTTCTGGTACCAAAGATCTCGACGTTAGATGTTAAACATAACTGAACTTTGGATCAGATAATAGCAACATAGTCTGACAACGGGTACTTCTCTTCGCATGCTATTCTAACTCAATCATGTGAATTTTCAGATTTTCTTCATCCTCTCTCTCTCTGAACATACATTTTCAAGAATGTGGCGAAGGAAAAAGTGGGGGAATGCAGGGGAGAATCGCAATTCTTAAGAAGCAGAATAGTCACGCAGATAAGAATTCTTCAAAATTAGCCACGATGCACACAAAGTATTTATAGTGAAAATTCGATGAATGCCCAGAAAAACGAACAACTTTTAAAACCTACGGTCAGTACTTTACTATCGGCATGCTTTTGATTATTTGTTTTAACAGTGATTATAAAACTTGCAGTCGGGTGAAGTATGTTCAAATCAACCAAAGCTTGTGGACAAGTACTTTTGGTGAATAGTGATAGAAATTATCAAAATTCTCTGTCGTCTTCTTTATTCAAATCGTATTGTAGCAACTTATCAGTTTTGTTTCGGTTGTAAGATTCTTTACAGAAATCGACAACTAGCTGATAGGGATCGAATTGATCGCGTGAAATGTGCTTGATAAAGATTATAAAACATTTTGTTGATGTAATGAATTTGTATCTAAAGATGTTCTTTATCGGTAACAAATTTTAAATCTATATTTTCATTATCTTAACACAAAATTTTATTGAAACGTGATATTAGCTAGCGTCATTTATTTTTAATAATGTAAGTTTTTAAAATTATCAATATAATACGTTTTGTCTCCTCAACGCTATTGATGAGCTTTATTTAAATTATTTTTCAGTTAAAGTTTAATCACGGCTTTGTCAAGTAGCAATATATCAAGTCGCTAACGTCGTAGTGTTGATCATAGTCAACAGAATCCATCGTAAATATATACTAGGCTGAGATAATAGCAATGAAAAGGCAACAACAGCAACCGACATCTACAATCAATGATCTGTGATTTAAGACTGAGCAAGTCAACTGATTTCTCAAGTCGAGTCAAATTGTAATTGCACGTGCTTGCGTTCCATTTATGTTATCAAGAATTTCAACAAAAACGTTTTCATTATACGAACTCTTGTTCTTAGTTTTCAAGCGAGAAAATCACAATAGATTGAAAATAAAATGAAATAACACAGTATAGTCACTAATCATCAATAAAATAAGAGTCATCAAATGAACACTTCTACTTTACGGTATCATAGTTCAGTAAAAGAAAGAATCTTTTTGCAAACGAAAACTTAGTCTTAAATCTGTTAAAACGCAAAAGTCACGATTTTGATTTTAAATAAATGACTTATTTTAGTTTGAAGATATCACGAATAAAATATTAGCTTTTGCAAAACGTTAACGATTTTATTTCTTTGGAAATAGTACTTTGACAGTATACATGTTCATCTTCTTTTTCTATGACCAGTGCACACATGATTGTTGCAGCAAGCTTATGGGAAAAAATCGATTTCCAGTTGTTTAGGAAGCTACAACTGGAGCAGGAGAGAACCACCTTCAAGTTTTCCCTTTTTAAAAAGCAAAACATTTAGAGACTATGATGGAAAATTTTGGTGATCAAAATGCTCTCATTCAATTATTTCATGAGGGCTACCTTTATTTCATATATACACCGTTCAATGGTCAGTCAAAACGAAAATGCTAGAATAAAATACGCAGTTGACAACATATGTTAGCTAAAATTAACGAACAAATGAATATATAGGCCGAAAAGCAGTTCTGGAAAAAACCAGCTTCAACACTATGCTAAATTAGGAAAAAGTCTCTAAACAAATAAAAATTTAATCTCATACGTTAGTATTATTCTTAACAAAAGTAGATGACGTTGTTTTTAATGAAAGACTTGAGTCAAAGCAGTCGAGCTATTGTTTCTCAATTCTATAGTAAGTGCTGAGTCAAAGTCAATTCAACAAAGTAAATCGAGTCTTAGTCACGAATCGGATTCACCCAGCAGTGCTTTTTTCATACTTGAATTTTTTCCTTAAATCAGAGACGAATCATGAAATATCTAAAAAATATACTAATGAAAAAAATAATCGAAATGAGTAACGACTTCGAATATAAATGGAGATTTTAAAAACTGATCTCAGAGAATATTCAATACTCTCGGAAGACTTAACTTTATACAAATTGATGCCATTTTTAGATGGAGCTTAGCTAAGTAAGACTTAAATTGTCTTTATTCTTTTAGGAGATCATATTTATGAACTATGAATGCATGCAACTGTAAATATATCTTTTCTTATTATAGATTGAAGTTCTAATTCAAGGTTATTTTTCATTTATTTTCAAAGTTGTATATGCAATCCATGATCAAAATATAGATAAAACAAAAAGATATTTAACAACTACTAGTACAACAACTGCCTACATTATTAAGTATATAAACGAGTAGAAAATCTGTGAAAAGAAAAGTCATTTTGGAAAATCCTTCATGCGGAGATGGATAATTAGAAAACGACCTACTCATGTAGCCGATCACGAAAACAAATGGTCGTAGTTCGACGACAGTGAAACATATTTGATACATTTTAATCCATTATCGGCGAAATAATGCATCGTGAAGCTTTAAGCAGATTTTCATATAATGCAATTGCATCCATTGTTTCAGTGATCGCCTACATGAATAGACGAGTTATCATTTTATTTACTTGCTTGCACTTGCCTAGTAGCTGAATCGTTTTTTAGATATAAAATCATGATCTATCGTCGTCGATTATCATCTCAATCGTCCATACGTACTTTTGGAGCGAAAACTATACAAATCCATAACGTATTGATACGATTGCAGACACTGAACGTTGTGATGTTTCATCAAAAGTTTTTAAGAATAGGTTTTTCGACAATCATCACTTATTTTATTTAATAATTTAAAAATAAACTGCTCCGTTTTTTTATGAAATTATAGAATATCCATGAAGTATGAATAACAGAAATGTTTGTATTAAGTGCAAGCAGGCTTGTACAAACAGTGCATTTTTTAGAGCCGTTAAATGAAGTGAAACATTACATTGTATAAGTGTTCTTCATGAATAAGAATCTATTTAAATGTATATATTTCGATTATTTCTATTCCATGTATTATTCGATACATAGCGTCATCTATCATGAAAAACTTTTGTGTCACTCATTCATGAACGAATTAAATTATTCTTTTTTACTGATTGATGGTTGAGTGTTTGTATGTGTCTATTCTGCCCCGCTAGTTGTCTCTGTTACGTATTCGCCAAATTCAAAACAGTACACTTCATATAATAATTATCGTTTTTCTCTACTAATAAAAAGTAAAAAAGAAACAACAAAATGAATAGCAACGGAAATTTCAACCATGGCACACCAGCTGCACTCATGTCATTTCCATTTCCAATGCCTAATCCGTCACAGCATCCACCATTGATGGAGCAACCATATATTAATCAACCGCCACAACCTTTTCAACCGCATACTCCTCGTTTTTACAGTTCAAGACCACTGGTATGTTTTGATTTAGTGTATTTGGGCTTTGCTATTTTCGTAAACATGAATGTATTTAGATGCAAACACCAAAATCTGAAAAACGTAAACAAGAAATTTTAACATGTGATGCATGTGGTATTGAAGTTAATTCACAACAAATGATGGATGCACACATTCGAGGTCAAAAACATATTAAAAAAATGAAACTCAAAGTAAAATCATTATCGTGCCTTTGTTAATATGAAAAAAAGATGATTTCGATTTTCCTAGGCCGTATCCATTGTGACACCACCGATTAATCAACCACCAAATCTAGTTGACGTCGAGCAAAAGTCACCATGTCCAGCAGTGCCATCAACAAACACAACTATGGAAACTGTGCCATCGAGCGAACCAAGTCCAACTCCAGCTCCTGTTGTTAAACCACCATTATCGAGTGAAAAAAGTGTTTTACAATTAATAAACGAATTAGCAAAATTTAATAAGGTTTCAATGAACACTAAAAAAATTTAATAATTCTATTTATTTTGTTGTCAGGTAAATACGAAGTATGATTTAGTTCGAGAAACTGGTCCAGCACATTGTAAACAATTTGAAGTAAGACTAACTGTTGCCGATGAAGCTTACACAGGCATTGGAACTAGTATTAAACGAGCACAACAAGTTGGTAAGTAAAATAAAGCAAAATATTAAATGTAGTGAACATCCTTCTCATCATGTTATCGTCATTTAGCTGCTGAACAAGCGTTAGCATCGACAGCATTAAAAAAGCCTGAAACAACGCCGCGTGCATCACACTCAGCTCGAACATCATCACGTGGAGGAGCTGCTCGAGGAAGTAAGTGTTCGTGCTTTCTTTATCTTGTTGTTATATACATATGAAAAAAAAAATAACACCACGAATTAAGATGAAAATTAAGTTAAAAATTGATTCATTTTATAGTTGCAGGCTGATATGTATGCTTATTGATAAATGGTTATCAATGTAAACGAACGGAGCTCGTTCACTTTCTTTTTTATTTGAATAATTGATAGAGAGAAAAATTATGATCAGAGAAAAAAAAACAACCTTAAGCATATCTCTCTCTCTCTATTCCTATGGATTTTAATCTGCCTAAATCTATTCTCTCTTGTTTTTGCTATCATGATTATCATCTTTGAATAAGCGCTCATTCGATGGGCAGATCGAATTCCAGCGCGAATAAGAAATAGAAAATATATTCTACTCACTTTCAATTCATTCAAAAAAAAGAAATAGAAAAAGCGTCAGAAATGGGATGGATGGTAAGTGTGTATGTCAAATAGATAAAATGAGAAAACTTGATTATAGACTTATCAAAGAATAAATAATACTTTAATAAAATGAATATTTTCTAAAATCAAGTTTTTTCTTAGTAATTATCTTTGGCTTTATTTTATCATTAAATACATTTTAGTGCATATTAATAATCGTCATCAATGTCCAGTTCAACAACCAAGACAAAAAGTCCATTCATCCGTACTACAACAGCCACAACAACAAGCAAGTTCCAATAATGAAAACACATTACAAAATTTAATTAATTCAAAATGTGCCGAAATTAGTGAAAATGAAAATACAATAAAACATCTGCATCGTTTAGTTGAAGAAATTGAAAGAGCATTAAAAACTGTATCCGATAAGATTATGGAACAATCTAAAATAAATAATATAACCGTTGTACCACAATTACCAGATAGTGTTAAAGCGAGTAACGCCGAACAACTTAATGAAGATCCAAGTGAATCATTCCGGTAATAAAGTAATTCACTTTCGAAAATGACACCTTCTGATAGTTTCTTTCATTTATTTAGAATGCTTAAAGGTTCAATGAAAGTTTCAACACTAGCAATGCGTCTATTTCTCAAAGATGACAGTGAATATTCATTAGTACTTATATGTGCTAATAAACCAACTGTAGCATTACTTGATGAAATATGTCAAGAATTAACAATTGGTTTAAATGCACAAGCTATTGCAGCTTTACAGTTAGATTCCAACGAAGAACAATCAACACCCATAACCTATCAAGTACAAGCACTTGTCAATGATGCATGTCTTACTGTTCAATGTAGTCTTTTACCTAAACATACGATTCGAATAATGTTAACATCACCAGTATTTCGTAGTGAAAATTTTCTTAATTTCGACGAAACTACTCGTCAACAAATAGCTGAATTGAATCCTGATCCCGTTGACATGTTGGATAAAAATAAATGTTTGGAAGCAGCTGCTGAAATACGTAAGTAAATTGTTGAGAAGATATGTAGCTAGAAGGTTGATGATATTTTCTACTGTTTCAATTATAAAGCTAACTTTCGTTCATTTCTTAAATATTATATTTTTAGAAAAATCATAATTGTCAAATAAGATCTGTAACTTGATGCATACAAAATATTCAACTAGACTAGTATCCTTATGAACAGAGACTAATTTTCAACGAAGCCATATTCGATACAGGAAACTTTTAATGCCTTGGATAGCATAAAATGGCAACGTCGTCTATTCATACATAGATAGCTTTGTTAAATGTCTAACCTATTTAGAATTTTGATTTGAAAAACTATAGAATATCCAGAGACAAGAAACTATTGAAATCCGAATCGGATTTCATATTGTTTTGGTGTATTAAACAAAGCAAAAAAACTATTGAAATGCTGTATGTCATAAGTGTTGCTGTCACAAGTATAGAAAAAAGGAAATATATTAGCAATTAAAGTAAAATCCAAGGACTAACTTTAAACGGTGACATGTCGCCGTATGAAAAATTAGTCGATGAAAATCATTGCGACATTAAGAATGATACCATCAATATTCAGTGACTTATCAACGATCAAAAATTTCCATGTTATATTCTGCAATAAGAAACCAATAGCTACATGCTAAGCCTATACACAACACCTAATCATAAAATAATGATGTTTTATGGAACGGATCTTCTGAGAAATTACAAAGAGAGTTATTTTTCTGACGTTTCTAATAGATGTTGTCACTTTTTGTTTTGCTTCTCACAAACGTTAGAAGAAAGTCGGCTTGGATTTTCGGCTGGAAAAATGTGTAATTTACGTTGAAAGAATAAGTTGAGATTTGTACGAAAAAAAAAGAACTTCTTCTAAATTCAAAGTTGAATTTCATCAGATAAAAGTCCACAAAAACTTTTATGTTTAATTGTTTTAGGTCATTCCAATTGGTTTACACGCTGTATGCTTGAACATAGTTCCAATTTAACCGTTCTCCGTCTTTTACGAGATTTACAAAACAATCAAACAGCATTATCGTCACTTGGTCTTTGGTGTCTTGCTTTACTTGTTTATAAATGTCAGAATCAACCACCGAATTCACCAATTAGTTTGCTTCGTTCAGTATTTGCTTGTTTAAGTAGTGGCATTCTTTTACCAAATCATATTGGTCCAGGTATAATTGACCCATGTGAAAAAGAATTTGTTGATGCTGCTGCTTATTTAACGTCTGAACAACGTTTCAATATAACAACTTACGCACAAGATACACTTCGTTTAATTAGTTTTGAAAAGTACGAAACAATTTTTCAAATGAAATCAAATCCAACTGAAGAGTCGATGATGAACTCAATCTTAGGAGAAAACTAAATGGAATAAAAAACAAAACTACCGATCAATAAAAACTGACTGTTTTTCTTCTTTTTCGTCTTATGCTTGATATAGTATGTGTGCACACCATGTCATACAAAAATTACTAAAAACAATGCAAAAATAGTTTGCTTTTTAGAACGAAAGAGTTCTTTTAATGAGATTGAATGTTAACTGATTATCAATGTCCACAGAAAAAACAAGCTAGCTTTTATCTGGTCATTCAAATGCCTCCAAGTGCGTAGTAATTCATAGTAGTGTATTGATTAGCTATTTATTTTTCTAACAGTGAAGACTCATGGTTACACTGAAGAGAACACCAATCTAATCTTTGGTTATTTTACTTTGCTGCACGCCAAAACAGAATTATCATGTTCTTTGACGGGTAATCTGAGATCAAAACTCGTAACAGTTTAATATGTCCTTTCAAAATGTCCTTGACCTTTACGTTCGCAAATAGAAATGTTGTTTAAGGCAAATCTCCTCAGGAAATTATCTTTGGTAATATGACCCTTCGAAAAAATGTCTACGACGATATAATAAGCGAGCCACGATTTAGCATAATATGAATTGTGCAGTAGAATGAATCCTAACGAACTTAGATTTGAGTATGAGTTACATCTGAGAATGAGAATTTTTTCTTCAATGGAAACCGTACATCAACATCTATAGTATCACTTACAAGTTATAAACGAACAACAGTATTCATCGTCTGGATAAAAAACATGGAACGACATGAAACGTTCTAGTAATATGATTTTGAAAAAGGATACTTATAAGGAGATGCTAGATATTCTTTACTCATTTCTCAATGATATTTTGTCAAGTAGGTAAATTTCTCGACTAAATACAACAAGTATACATACAAATATGATCCTTCTATACTTTGCAGCACTGAAATTCAAACATTGCAGCTTATAAATATGTATAAAATACCGTTGTAGTTTTGTTAAAATATATAAATCATTATAAATGAAGAGCATCATTATTTGTTTTTCGTCTATCGCTTGCATGTACAAAAAACGAGCTACCGGTATTCATACTGCTTCTTTCCCGAGATTATTGATATGCATTACTGAAATTTACTTAGCTTTGATCAATTTATCATATGAAAGTGTCACACTAGAAGAAATAAATAGCATTCTGTAAAAGAACGAAATTCTGTCTAGTTTTGCAATTTTTAATATAATCTAATTTACTAAATACAGCAATCGAACAATTAGAATTGATAAAGTCTTTTGAAAAGTTAATATTAATATAACGTGCTAAGGATTCATCAACGATTTTTTAAATTTAAATCACAACATTAGATATTTATCTTTGAATAATTTATAACTCATTGAATAGTAAAATTCAATTTGAATTGAATCAAGTTATAATTTAATATTCTTCTATTTCAAATAAAAATGACACAAGATAAGTGCTCTAAGAAAGCATGAATTGGAATTCTTGAAATGAATCAACACGCTTACCTAGTTTAATAAGTTAGTTTTCGTACAATACTAAGTAGCTGTATTAGATTTTTGCGGAAAACATAAATTTCTTTCATATAAGTAGTACGCATATTTCAATCTAGAATATCATAATTATTGGAATCGGTAACATCTTCAACAAGGAGCTTTGTCCTTGTTTTGAAAGTTTTATGAGATACGCAATGAAAAACTCTTATATATATATATTGTAATCCAAGAAAAATTGATGAAGATATGATGATCAATATTGAATATGTTGAAGATTATAAGTATCAAAGAGATTCTATGATCTTGAACTTGAAAGCATGCCTAAGATAGAAATATATCTTTTATGATGAGAATCTCAACAATGGAGAAATCATATTAATTACTTATACATAGGAATCATGAGAATTCAGTAGAACTAATTATGAAGACTTGTGGGTGGTATCAAGTGAGATTCGAAGAATGTGAATCCTGACATTTTCTCATAAGCTATACTTGTAAAGCATCTGTCGTTGAAGGATTGACATCCTGTAAATTTGAATCTTGTACGATATCTGGAATCTCGATGCTATATTATTGCAATCTCCTTGAATGCATGACAACAATCAGGATATGAATAGAAAACTACTTTGTACTTTATCCAGAATAAAAGAGCAACATCAAGATATTTTTTATCTAGAAATATCTTTGATTATCACATTAATATAGAGATAGAAAGTGATTGGTCGGAGTAAATTCGATTGATCAATAGTGTATTTTGGAGAACATCAGAATTCACACAACAATCGTGTCTAATGGTATTATTTATGGCAATTCACGGCTAGAATAAAAATAGATCTGAACTAAGATTTCTATATCACGACAGATGAAAGAAATCCTATACAAATCAAGGTAAACTAGTACGCAAGATCGTTTGCTAGATGATGGGTTTTTTATCGATCCAGTTATTTGTCCTCAAATAAAAAGAAAACAATTAGAGAAAGAACAAGAAGCTACAGTTTATTGCTATTCAAGAGCCAATGAGTTGACGGCTGGACATATTCGTTTCCTGCATTGAAATAACAATAGACTATCGAAATAAAGAACATAGATATCACAATGACAATAATAACCGTACATCTGTATTTATTATTAGTACCACAATAACAAATAGATTGCGGTTGACAACCACTAATATTGACTTACATGATAAATAGCTTAGCAATAGTTACATTTAGTAATAAAAGGAACAAGACAGAACTGGAAAAAAGAAGAAAGTTGAGTGCAAATATGGACTATTCACAATTTGAAATTATTTATGAGTATCAACATAAATGTACATGGTTAATATGTGAAAGTAGCATGAAGATTCTTCATTGAAGAAAGTTTTTTTTATCAACATTCATTTAAAAATATTCTCTATAACGTATCATCAAAAACAGATCCCCTACGAACCTCTTCTCGACTCGGAATAAGACTATTTTTGAGAATCCTGCTCTAAAAGAAAGCCTATCTTTCTAATGAGAATCTTGTTTGTCAATCCTAGAATTATTTCTTAGAAGTAGTTGTTTTTCATCATTTTCAATATGCTATCGATGATGATGTTTCTCTTTAAAATTTATTAACTTATCTAAGGAAATTTCTGCTAAAATATCTCATAACTAGATTTGGTCTCAGTTATAATAAAAAGATTGCTGCATGAAAAAGTAAACTATAAATTTTTGTCCTTAAGTCAAGGTTCTGATTACCTTGACCTTCTAATCATCCTCAGGGAAGTATGGCGACCTTTTGAGTTGATGATCGCTTCTCTGCTCCATGCATGAAAATGTGGGCAAGACAATGAGTAAATGTGACTCGAAAAGGTTATTCAATTATTGATAATTGTGAATAATGATACGTATTTTAAAATTATTAAGAACCTCTGCCATTGTTTCATTTGAAAAGAAAAGTTTCAACTGTATTCTATTTATTTTGTCTTAATCATAAAACTATTTTGTTTTTCTGTATTTTTTCTACTTCACTTTTTATGCATACATTCACATATATTTATTATTTTGTCAATTTTGATACACAATCCATAATATTGATATATTCTTGCTTGACCATCTGTATTTTCTTGACATGAATCTCTGGGACGAAAATAATCAATAACAAGCATCTTGTATGTAAAATTGGTTTATATCGATAAATAGGTGAACCATGGAAAAAGGAAGACAATAAAGATAAGTGCAACAGATGTAAGAATATTTGTGCATATAAAATTTAATTAAAACGTAATTCATTATAATATTTAAGTAAGCTAACAATACTAGTTTGATCGCTGGTCGTTGTACGTACAACACGTTGACGATCAGCTCGTTCAAAGTTGGATCGTACGAGCTCATAATATTCACCATCCGATAATACTAATGAATTCAGTTTTGCACAACGAATTCTATAGAAACATGATGATTTACAAATAAACATGAAAAAAAGAACAGATGATGAAATTCAATTAAAATATACAACATACCGAATGTGATCAATAAATTTTGAACTATTCTCATTCCATCTTAATGTTTCCTCATCCCATTGAATTTCTAATCGTTGTAATTTTGGACATTCTTGTGCACATGCTTCTAATATTTGATCAATATGAATACGTGTATTAATATTCTTAAACCAACCGAATGCAGTACCAATAACAAATATTCTTCAAACAGAGAGAAATATGTTTAGAGGAATTTTTTTTGATAAATCGAAAATAATTCTACTTGATATTTTTCATATTCTTGATTGTATTAGTCCAAAATTGTTCTGTTATTTTTGGATTACCAGAATAGGCCATGCCTCTTAATTGTCGTCCATGTAGTTTAAGAAATGTAGATACAACTTCGAAATTAAGATTAACTGTATTGCTTAAATCAATAGCACTAATATTCGATAATTTTCCTTGTTCAATTAAGAGACCAAGAACCTTGAATAGAGAAATAACAATCATTATTAATATTTATAGATATAGCTATATACTTGATCGGTGAAACCATCACAATTGGGTACTGCTAAATAAGTTAATTTAGGCATTCGTCCAAAAAAATCCAAAAAGCAACTCTCTGTTAGATCCGTTGAAGATAGATCAAGTTCAGTAACCGATGATGCTCCCCAGTCAGCTGCTAACATAGCTTTATCTTCAATACCTATGAGTAATGAATATATAAAAATAGCCAGAAACTAAAAATAAACATTCGAAAATTTTTTTTTCTACCAGTATTTTGAAGAAGAAGACATTGTAATTTTTTACAACGTTGTAATAAGTTTTTAAAACTGGTGCCTTTGACACGTGTACAAAAATTCAATGCAAAACATTCAAGATGAATACAACCAGATGCTATTGTTTCTATATGATTATCATCAATAAAAAATATACCATACAAATTTACAACCTACAAGTAACAATCAATATTGGTCATTAAAATCACAATGGACTCACGCGAAGGTTCGGAGTTTGCACTTTAATTTTACTAATATTAATAGTTTCATAAACTTCTTCTTCAGCTTCATTTGATTTTTCAATAGTACCTTAGAAATTAACAACAATAACAATAACAACAACAAAATTCTACAATTATGCTATAAAAACATTCTGTCTTACCAATTATTTGTAAAATTTCTAATGAAGATAAATATGCATATATACGCCTCATGAAACCTTCCAGAAAAATTACTTCTGATAAGCATATACACAACATTTTAAGATTGCATGGAAATACATTCAAATCATTGAAATCATGCAATTGCATGGCTGTTGAAAAATCTAATGTTAAATATTTTAAATTTGGACATTTATTAGCTAATTCATGTAATACATCAGCTGTTATTAATTCCATCGGTAATTCAATATATTGTAATGATGATGAAAAACGATGACCAATTAATACAAGAAATTGATCAAGATTTTTCACATGTAAACCATGATATTCTGGACGAAGAAAAACTTGTTTCCACAATCGAGAATTTTGACTTAAAGTACGCCATAAACGACAAACTCGTGAACAACGTAGTAGTTCTATGTGTGGTAGGTAAGAAAATATTGATAATAAAACTTTTTCTGGCAGAGTATTAAAATCACGCTAAATTAAAAAGTATAAAGAAAAAACATAGAATTAAATAAAGCTATAACACTGATCATTTTGTTTTTGGATTCATCTATTTTAATCACTTTACGTGTTCGTCTCATAATTGATGATTGGTATTCCATGATCGTATATACGTATATATTCTATTGCAAATCTATAACACTTGGTATTTATATGACAAGAGAGAGAGGAAAAAAAGAATGTTAACAACAATCATCAGTACACATAAATTATAGTATCGTCGTCGGTGGTCGCGTTTCTGGAATCGGTTATTTTCCCTTGGATAATTTACACATATAAATGTAGAAGTATCTTATGGACCGATTTACAAATAAACTCTTTTTTTAATAATAACAAATTACCTGTATATCGAGTGTCAACATACAACTCGCTCTCTTCTTAGAAAGCTGAACGGAACTGCTATTCATTTCACTGTTGAATTCTGTTGTGAACGACTGTATTCTTTTTGTCTCTATATCTATTGTTATCGACGAAGTCTATGCAGATGGCATTGCTGATCTAGAATTTCTTCTGTTGTTATGATTTCTAAACGCATTCGTTATTCTTATTCTTACGTGTACATAGCTCGGGTAAAGAACGTCTGTTGGTCTAATGTAAATCAAAGTGTTTTGTATCAAATTAATCTAATCACAATCAGAATACTACGGTCTTTTGCTGCCTGGCTATTGTTGGTAGAGTAAAAAATATTGATCGAGCGATTCATTCGTCTAACGAGGCAATAAAAACCTTTCCTATCCAAAGACAAGTCACAAACAAAATGCAAACATAAAAACATAAACACTTATTGATATTTTCTTCATTACTATTATCAAACAGTCAGCAATAACCATCTGTCAAACGAATAAAGGATATTTGGCTTAGAAAATATAAGGAAATAACGAAGAGAAATTGGCTATTATGTCCTGTTTAGGAAATAAGAATAAATATTTGTAATCAAGAATAGAAAATCAAAAATAGAACAGACAAGCTCTCTATGACATTGTATGTTTTTCTTACATCATTATAACAAAAGCAATTTATATGCATATTAACTTTCGATATTAAATAGATATATAAAATGAGATCTCATGAGATTAACAAGATAAGATTGATTGGATAATTTCTACTAGCACTCAAGAACCAGAAATTAGATAAGTAGTATAACATTGATAGATATTTCCTGTTATCTTAGCACAGGAGACAACTTTAGTTAGATGATTATGATTAGTCTCCTATTTTCTGAAACCACAAATCATATTTGATGGATACGGTAAATTCCTTTGTCTCACTTTTATTCGACGTCGCGATTGTTGATTGGCATCTTTTTCATCGTCTTCAATCGTATCATCATTGTCATTTTCTCCATCAGAAATTTTATGACTCCATGCTTCACGTGTAACGACAGAAAAAGCAGTCGTTGTATTTGACATTGTAAATCGACGAACTTCCATCTTAATGTCTGTTTTCGTTTGGCACGAAATTAATATTTATCCATCATTTATTGATATCTGGGCAATAAATAATTCCTTCTCGTAGAGTTAAGCATCGTTTAATGGTAGTATTCCAAGAAGAATAAAAGAAGGATAATGTATGAGTAAAGGAAAAAAAGGCACATAAGCAAGGTTGCTCTCGAGTTTCATCTTCTATTTTCTCGTTCATGATCGATCACAGATAGTTTATTGACTATACAATAGATCGCATGCGCATATGTTGTCATGATGTGATGATATCTCATCACATAGAAATGTCGCACTAATCGGGAGAAACAAAAAACAAAACGATCTCGAGAATAATATACCATTTATTTACGTTAGACCGACCCCCCCCCCAATAAAAAACATGGAAAATTCAACAAAGTGTTATCTGCATCATAAAACAATATAATTATCTCATGAACGAACACCAGATTAAGAATAGAAAAATGCAATAAGATAAGATACAAAAAATAGAATTTATGTCGTTGTTGGTGTGTGACTTTTCGTACCATGTTTGAGAATGTAATGAGATGTTGGTAAAATTCGTGCAAGGAAATCAATTTGATGCGTTTGAAACTAGAGCGAAAAAGTGATAGGATTCAACATAGAGATTATCTTTGTTTCAAAAACTCAACATACAGCGGGTCGATCAGGCATAGTACGGCGTTGATGTTCACTACCAAATATAACTGTATTTTCTGGTAAGGTCTCATTTGTTGTTAACGAACATTTGGCACCAATCACACAACCACTTGTCAATGTAACACTACGGCCTACTTCAGCTAAATAAATATATAAATTAATCAATCCATTGATTACTTGAATTCACATATAAATACGAATAATTAAAATGAAATTCTGTGTATACCTTTACATTCGAGAATATTATTATCACCAACTTTCAAAGCTTCACAATCTAAACATGAATAAATACAAAAACCAGATATTTAGATGTAAGTTGCACTTTTAACATACATGAACCAACTTCAAAGACATTGTTATTTCCTATAATCATAACAACTTGATTCATTTGATCTTTATCAACACCAGGTGGAAACCTGAAAGAAAAAAATCTCCTAAAATAAAAAACAATATTATTTTTCCTACCGATTCGCAATAACACATTGTTCTTCAATAAGATTTCCATCGCCGATAAAAATTGGACCAGCTTCAGCAATAATACTGACACCTGGATGAATAATTGTCTTACTGCCTATAAAAATTTGCGAGTATATAAATAGATCTTAGTTCGATTTTTCAAACGTTTACCAATTGATATTTCTCCAATCAGTTGAAGACGTTCTTCACAAACGTAAGCACCTGGTGCAATTGTAACTTGATAACTGGAACCAAATTATAGAAAAATGATTATTAGGTCAAATTATTGATAATCTCATTACCTAGAATTGATGGCAGGACACATTTGCTTCTATTTATTTATTTAAATAGATTATTATGGAAAAAAATCATAGATGACTCATCCAACAATTGCATTGGACCTTTTACGTCAGTGACATCTTTATTTTTACTATATGCATTTCCTATAATGATAGAAACTCGTTCAAACTATGTGTGTGTGTAACAATAGTAAACTCAAGGGCCTTATATTCATGAATTTTTCAAATACGATTATTTATTCATCGTTATAGAAGGTTTCACAATATTGAAAAATTAACTTTCATCATTTTATGAAACGAAAATGATGTTGTATTAACCATCGGTTGGCTGTTTTTAGCAGAAGCGATTAGATATACCTTTGACAGAGAACAATTGACTGCAAGTAAAATCGATTCGCGTTCCTATATTAAATAAATTTTCAGTACAGCCGCATTGAGATAACTTCAGTGCAGATTTTTTTTTGGTAGCAAGTTTTCTTCTCTTTTTCTCCTATTATACTTGATATACATGCGCATCAATATTTATAACTATCAACTGGAGAACGATCTCGCGAACACTAGCAGACGATATTTTTATGTTGCCAGTTAAAAAGTCTAGAGATATATTATTAGGGTCAAATTCAAGTTTTGATCACCAAACTAAGAATTTGCAAAATATAGACTTCTGTTGCTGTGTCTGGAGAGAAAGACATTCAAATTCTAACACTCATGTACAGATCACACAAAAAATCAAATATTTCGAAAGCAAAATTTGCTCCAAAGGAGTTTCTAATTAAATAATTCCATGCTCTGTGGAATGAATCCACTTTCAGCAAGATTTGACGGAGCGGAATTATCAGCAATGCAAAAAAATGCTAGTTTTTTCTCATCGATGAAATCTCTCGTCTAACATACGCCAACATCAGTCTATTTTTGAAATTTCTAATTATGGTGATGAGCGCTTTAATTTTGCCCAAAATATGTCAAGTACTGCCAACTTGTCAGAACTATAATGATTGAGGAAAGAATTTCAATATAAAGGTACCTAACTTGACTCTTTCTCTTCGCTTGAGATATTTATCAAACTCGAACAGATAATCACTACAATGAAATCGATGCATTATATTGTCACTAAAGATTATCAAAATGGCAGCGTCGCTAATTTCAAAGTTTCTGTACCTGACTATAACTAGTTAAAATTAACAATAGCATATGTCTTGTAATGAAATCAGCTCTTTTTTCGTACGAAGAAGAATATTCTCATTTGGGTTGCTAAGATAATCATTATAGTAAAATCGATGCAATGATTTCACTCGGCATATCTGTAATGTTCTGCTGGAAACTCGTGGTAAGAATACTGTTTATGAACGAAAAGTTCTGTGGGTATCGTCTAAAACAAACGATTGAATCAAACTAGTATAAGTAAAGAATTGTCATATGAGAGAATAAATATCTTGCTATTATCTGATCCACAGTTCAGCTATGTTTAACATCTATGGTCGAGATCTTTACCATCAGAAGGAAGTATGATGTGATCAAATCAATGTTTACTTAATGGATTTAACTGATGTCAAATAAAGTACTTCAAAGCTGCTAAACAACTCAATGTTAATGTTGTTTGTTACTCTCTCATGAGAACGGTGAGAAAAGGCTTTAAAATTGAGATTGCTTGTTTGATTTGGTATTAAACATTGATGTTATTCGGAAGACTATCGAATGAGGGTACGATTGGATATGGTTATTTTCAATGATATATTGAATAACCTTCTACTTCTGTACGTATCAGTAGGCTATGGCAAATAAATCATATAATGAATGCACCTTACATGCACAACTTCATCACTGATCAAACATCTAATAACAACCAATTGATGCCTAACGGAGAAAAGTTGAACGTATTCATTCTTAAAGAAAAAGTTGACACTAGTTTTCGCAGGCATTAGTTTTTAAAAACTTTCATGAGACATCATCCGAGAAATTTTTATTTGTGGATCACTATAGAGAATACTCCCCTAAATTACTTTTGCCCTCGGACATATTTGAAAATTTGATATCTTCTAATGTAGAAGATGAGTGTAAAAGTGTTCAACGAATATAAGATAAATTCATTTATTATGGTACATAGAAAAACTATTTATAGATAGTCTGTTTTATCACTTTAATCCAAGAAAAGTATCTCCAGAAGTAGTTACATATGCCGGCATTGTGACGCTTAAAAAGGAAAATTCTCACAGCTCTAACAGAGGTAATACGTAATGTTTCCTGCCTTTCCTTTCATTTCTGTCCAAAGATTTTCAGTGCATCACTGTACACAAGATACGCACTTATCAAATCTAAGATATGTGAAAATGCTGACCAAGAGTCACAAGGACAGATATGTGTGTTACATGTAATTCTATGATTTCTTCAGTTGTTCTTTCTTGGACATATTTATGCATCGATAAAGTTGTTATTCACTCATTTTTGAAACTGTTCCCAATAGTTTTGTATTATGATTCATGTATTTATTTGTAGAAGTCGATCAAAAAATTGTCATTTCGCTTTTTTCTTATTTGGAGAGTATTGTGGAACATCTCAGTAGAAAAATTAGTAATGACGGAAAAGCGTTTATTATTTAAACTGAATTGATGGGTTACAACAAGATCAATCATTCAGACGAAAAACAAAAGAAAATTGAGACCTCTAAGTTTCTAGAGCGAACAACAAAACACAAAAACAAATACATATTACAGAAAGTGGTAACGGCGAAATCAAGAATGATAAGAGCTATTATCGAATTTAAATTAACTTTAGCTTTCTAACTTCA
The DNA here is from genome assembly GCA_900239685.1 of Rotaria macrura. NCBI lineage: Eukaryota > Metazoa > Rotifera > Eurotatoria > Philodinida > Philodinidae > Rotaria > Rotaria macrura. The sequence continues at coordinate 177,565 of OENT01000152.1, forward strand.
TGGTAATTCTTGCCAACCTTTAATCGTGTTATTCATTGCCTTTGATTTATCGTTCGGGACAATTTTATTAACGAGAGAAGGAGAAGCCCTAGTACCAAGAAGAGTCACTAAATTATAGCAACCGAGAAACGACAGTATTGCACTTGTCCAACTTAGGATTAGAGTTATATGAGCATGATAACAGCTACTCACATAAATGGTAATTATTATACCGATGAAAGCCAATGGAGAAGCAGCCCATAAAGTATATATGACAAAATGAGGACAATCTTTACTCAATGAGAAAAGTTTTCGAACCAGACAGATCTGTAGAAAGAATGAGACTAAGGGTAAAATACGACTGCCTAACAGATGAATATAAGTGACGCAGTTTTCAGTGTTGTTCGATCCGACAGAACAAACAATATCATCATAAGGAAGTGCACAGAAAGAAACAGGTGACTCATGTGAAACATTCAGTTCTTGCGAATTCAGGATTGATTTTTCAGTTTCGCCAAGAATTCGTTGAAGATATAAATTCCAGCAGCCTACAGTAAAAACCACAGAGCCCAAAAGAAAAGCGGCATATATGTGAAGCAAGGTCGAAGGAGTGCCAAATAGTATTTTCATCGTGATATTTGCTGTTGATAAAAATAAATTTGTAGGGTTGTAATTTATGAAGTGTAAGAAAACCTAAGAAACAAAGTAGACATATTTAATATTATATAAAAGATGTGCCATGTTATCAATGGCCGGGTTTAATCTATTTAATCAAGAAAATAAATTATAATGTGCAATGCTATGTTTACGTAGGATATCCTAGGACCGATATTCGAGTATTACGTGGCACGATACGCTCATCGAACGATTCCAACTCAGATCGACCCGATTCCAAGTAGATCTGAACAAGCTCTATCCGATGCACTAATTTTTCAACGAAAAAATTCTTCCATTCCCCTCAAAACCCGGATTTAGACACCAAAAAACCGTGTCACAAAATGTAATTGTTGGCACGATACGCCCACGGACCGATTCCAACTCAACCAAGACTGGTTTCAAGTAGAACTTGACGAGCTCTATCGATTCCACTCCTCACCCATCCGATAACTGTCTCCGATGGTCTGGAAACCGGCTCAGAACATGGTTTACCAAAGGTTTTTGCGTATTACGTGGCACGATTTGCACGGGGACTGATTCCAACCAGAGTGCGAAACGAATGACAAAAGTGCCATTCGAATTCGATTCGCTGGAGCCTATATTCGGTTCGATTCGATTCGTCGGATGAAAATCAATTTTCTATTCGATTCGATTTGGCTCCTTTTCAAAAAATGCAAAATCTATTCGACTCGATTCGATCCGATTCGGGTCGTGTTCTATCAAAAACAAAGAATTATTCTGGTTGAAATGACTTTTAAAGGAGTTTGATCTTCAAGAAATGTAATCCGTAGACCAGTTGTCGAATATTTGCAGATCGAGGACGTTGATCCACGAGCAGTGTTCTTAATGAGAGAGATTACCCAGTAAAACAAAATGTATGGTATCCTAATGAAACAGAATTTGCAGGCTGTTTTACGTTGGTGAAAATAACAATTTGCACGCTATACACACTGAGATTTGATTGCACACTTTGTGTTTTAGAGTTTTTGAACCTTTTTGCTTTGAAGAAATTTATCTATTGGGTATGGTCAAGCGGTGCATGAATCAGTGTTTGGTGAATGTGTCAGTTAATATCTTTTATTCAGTCAGATCTCTTTTTCTTTTTTGATTTAAAAGCATTTTTCTTTTACGTATTATAAATCGTCATGCGCTTATTAAAGTAGAATATGAAACGGCAGTTTTATTTTGTGACAAGACACCATTTTTACGATTTTCGCACACTTTGTATACATTGTTCTACAAAACAGTGTGTACTGATACATGGTGTCCTGAAAAACAAAGGGTACCCCTGCATCCTTTTTCAGATTCCTATGAAGAACATTGTCTATGAGTCGGTGCTTCACAACACGAAGCCGATGACGATGCATCATCGAACTCAGACATGGTTATTTCTAATGTAAATCTAACTAGAATCACTATTTATAAACAAAAGTTTAGACTATAGCAAAGGAAACTTTAGGCTAAAAATGAAACTCTTTGTTATCCGCTCTCTGTTCTATCGAATAACGTGCAATCGTCTGTATCATTGTTCAAGAAAATAAAGAGGTCGCTATCAACCGAATGAAAGGAAAAAAGTTCATTCGATTCGATTCGAGGAATTTAACGAGCTATTCGATCCGATTCGCCCGAATTTTTAACTTTTATATTCGATTCGAATTATTCGTCAGGTCGATTCGGTCTAGCACTCTGATTCCAACTCAACCCCCCGAGTCGAGAAATCTGGCCCGGATCTCCCAGGAACATGGAAGCAGTATTCCGTCCGCAAAGACTACGAATTTTTCCGGAGGGTTCCCGTCGTTTCCTGCCGGAAAGATGAGGGAATCAACAGGAGGACACAGAAAAAAATGCCAGCAGTTTCCGGTATCAGGATCCTGCCATTCCCTGGAGCAGGATTTCGTCGTTTCCTGTACCCGCACCCTGTCATTTCCGGCGCGAAGATCCTGCCGTTTCCTGGTCCATAACTGAATTATTGTTTCACATTACATAGGGTGGTCCAAAACTAATATCGATCACTAGTTTGCAATTCCTGTCCATCATTACCTTTTCTAGTAACCGAAGTCCGAAATCTACTATAAATGAGGCATAATATTCAAATCCTTTTATTCTTGTTGTATCATGCAAGGAGACAATTGGGTATGGGTGTCGGCGTCGCCATGGATGTCCGCCTATGAAGCGTGTGGAGATTGAAGAAGACATATCTACATACATCCACCATTACAAGCACGCAAACCCATATCCACACACTCTTTCTTGATTTCTGCATTGAACCTTACAAATTATTCAACGATGAGCGCGAATTAATGTCTGCAACTACTTATCGAATGTCCTAAATCGTTTCCACTATGCGAAATAGAAAAGGAGGAAAAAAGACACTTTAGAGCAAGAAAGTGAGCATGAGCAGAATTTTTTTCCTCATTCTTGATTTCTCCATTTAGCCATAGAAATTATTGAAGGATGAAGTCGATTTCTTGTTTTTACGTAATCCTAATTTTTCCTCAACAGCTTTTACGTTGCGAAATTGAAAAGAGTGAAAAAAGAGCATTTTGAGCAAAAAAGTGAGCATGAGCATGATTTTGATTTCAATTTGGGATGTAACAATACCAATACGGTATTGTGGTGTTAGTATTTTTGCTTTTCAGTGTTGGTTGGTGTTGCTATTGGTACTGCTGTTAGTACCGATTTATGTGTAGCACTTCCAGAATCCGTTACTATAAAACACCGACGGTCAATTGTTTTCCGTAAGCTCAGAAATGTCCCGAATCTATTAGCAATGGAGCTTTCTAAATAATAGCTCACAATAGGTAATTTGACACGGGGAGTTTGATTATCGCTTCCATTTTACTCGATGTCCTATTGGTCGGTCAAGAACCAATTAAAATCGAGTTTTTCAAAAAATGGGTCCCATAACTTATTTGAGATGGTGAGTCCAAATTTCGCATGATTTTTTTGCTAAATCGATTGATATCGGTCCGTGACGGACCAATAGGGTTTCGAGTAAAATGGATCCAAAATTCGGATTCCCTGTGTGAAATAACCTATGCGAAGTAATTTTTGAAAAACTCTATTGCTAATAGATTTGGCCCATGTTTTAGCTGAGGGAAAAGGGATGACTGTAGGTGTTTTATTGTTATGGGTTAAGCAGGTATTTTTGGGTTTGGTGGAACTTATGAAAGATTCATTCGGGTACCTCTTTTATGGTTGCTTGTAGGGGTGGTACTTTTCCGTTAATTTAAAATTAACGTTAACTAAAACTGTTAACCGTTAATATTAACGAATTAACGTTTGTATGAAAACCGTTAATATTAACGGTTAACGGTTTTAGTTAATTAACGCCGTTAATTAACTCAAGTTAAATTAAATGGTCCACCCCTAGTTGTGTGGTCGTGAATACTTAATTGAGATGAGGTGATCATGAACCCGATGGTTTTTTGTAGAGTGCTTTGATTCGCAGAGTGTTTCCGGTGTGATTTGCTTTTCGCCAATCGATTTAAACGTGGAAGCTGATTGAATTGTTGGCAGTTTCCGGCAATTTCCGCGACATATTCCGTCAGGATACCGACTGAATTCCGGTTGTTTCCGGCGCCGAGAAATAGCCATAATTTTAAGGATTCCGGTTCGATGACTTTCCTGCCGGGAATACTGCTTCCAAGTTCCAAGTTTTTTCCGGCAGGTTCCCGCCGGAAACACACCGGACCCTGCAGGAAGTTTCAGGAAAATGACCGGAATTCGGCCAGAAACGGTCCGAAAATGGAGGCTGGAATTGACGACCTGGGCAAGAGTGGTTCCAAGTAGAGCTCGACGAGCTCAATCGATTCCGATCCTCATCCGTTCGATACCTGCGTCCGATGGTCTGGAAACCGCCTGGGAACCTGGTTTTTTTGCAGGTTTTTGCGTATTACGTGGTACGATTGGCCCAGGGACCGATTCCAACTCAACCAGAACTGGTTCCAAGTATAGCTCTACGAGCTGAATCGATCCCAATCGTTGATGGTCCCATTTCATGCTTTTTTCTTTCAAAAAATGTCTAGAAATCGTCGGAGGTCAACGGTTCTATTCGAGTTTTTTCTCATCTCATGCACACTGCTACTACAGTGATATCAGTTGTGCTGTATCGCGGAATGTTTCAATTCTCTCTTTTATGAAAGGTTCCAGGAACATTTGTCTGTAAGCGGTTGCCGGCTCTATGTTCGTCTTTCCCGGTTCTTTTAAATCAAAGATAGTTTTCAGTTTGTGTTTTGTTTTATTTTGCATGACGGAAAGAAAAGAGTGCACACGTCACGTTCTTCAACAAAACATTTGTATTGACTGGAGTATGTTTATTTCCAGGGATTATAGTTAGAATAATTTTTTATATAGATTTTATGGTATTCAGTATAGGTAGAGAAGGTGAGAGGTTTTTCCTCTGATTGTTCTCAGCTTGGTATTATTCTTTCTCGATGTACATATACATACCAGAGATCGAAACGGGGCATGGAGCAATTTCTCGTGAGTGGGCGGGGCGGGGTGGGGAAGAAAAAAAGAAACTAAGCTAGTGTGACGTTCTATGTAGAGAAGGTCCAGTTTCCATCCAGGGGTGTATTGCTCCTGCTTGAGTGCATTGTATAAATGATGTTTAACCTTCCCTCTTCATTTCTTCTCAATAATGAATCGTCCTTACTTCATTGTCCTCAATTGTTCTTACTTTGTATCCTTATTTCTGTGCATACTTTCTTTCATTATCTTATTGTTCTTATTTCACTGTCCTTCCCTTGACTTCGTATTCTTTCTTTTCATGCTCTATTCTTCTTTGTTATGGGTGCGTATATAAGCACATGGTTTTTTATGTAAACGATACAATTGTATGATATGAAGGAATGAATAAAGTGTAATTCCATCAGCACTAGTCTCCCTTCTATCAGAAATCGTCACAGCTAGGGGCGGGTGACACCCTTCACGGGGCGGGGCGGGGTCAGAAAAAATAGAGTCCCCGACAGTTTCCCCGTTATTCAATTTCACTATAAAGACGTTCATATTTATAAATACATATAATTATCAAAACAAAAGATTTTTTTTCACTTATGGTCAGCATTTGATTGCATACAAGTGTGAGGATTTCTGCGAAACGTTCGTTGTCTCTATTGAATTCGGTGTTCAACATTGTGGAAGAAAATACTCTGGGATTCGTTCTGCATCCGAAATTCAAAACATTATTGTCACCAGCGACAGCTCAGAAATCAGAGTGTTATCGAACGTGTCGTGCATTGTTGCCGAAAGGGAACCATGCATCCGCATTCGATAGTCACAATGAACCACCAAGAAAAAAGAAAAAGAATTTTCTAGAAAACTCAAAGAATGACGATGTAATAAAAACAAAATGTAAAAACACAACGGCAGCACAGGTTGAAATCGATATTTATATCGATTCTAAGGTGGAAGAACACAAGAATTATGCGAATACATTATTATTTTGCAAAGAATACCAGGATATGTTTCCGAAACTCTCGAAGTTAGCACATCGAATATATTTTGTCCTCTGCAGTTAAGCTGCTGTTGAAAGAGAGTTTTCTACAGTAGATCTAATCGTCAATCAAAGTAGATATAATCTAGACCCAAACGCTGGTAAAAATATTTTGTTTCTTCGCTCAACTGGAAACGGCAAAAAGATTAATCAATCTCGAGAAACATGCTTTTGTGCTCATATCAATTTAGGGCACGGGATAAACAGCTGACTTTTTCTTTCTATGATTATTTTTTGATATGGATAATTTGATTTGAATCAGAAAAATCAGAAAAAAAACAGGAAAATCAAAAGAAAGATCACAGAAATCAAGAAAGTGGGATTTAAACTGTCTCTCCTTAGATTGATATTTCGAAAAACCAGGATACTGAATTTTATCATTTCAATCGAGTCGCTGATTTTTTTTGATTTGAAACTGATTTAAAATTAAAAAAATCAGCTGTTTCCCCCTTGACTTAACCTCTACTCATGAGCTTATTTTTTGTACTAATATCTGTAGTTTTATATACCATCGTGTAAAACTTGTTGTACTCTAAGATACTTGTGAGTATTCTTGCAATATACTGTGAAATAAATTATCAAAATAAAAGTCGAAAACAACCTCAAAAATTTTATGATACAACTAAAATCAGTCAAGAGAATATCAGAGCGGGTAGTGACGTGGAAAACGGTGTCGGGGTGGGGCGAGCCCCAGGCAAACAAAAAATCAGGAAGGACGCCCAACATGACTAGTCTGAAGCGTCAACACTACATTTCAGGTCTCGTCTGAAACATCTAGCTTATACATCAAGACGGGTTGTCTGTAAGGAAAATGTCTTGCA